>JAJEKB010013511.1:0-20366 GCA_022393335.1 Macrotrachela quadricornifera
ATATATATGCGACGAATTGATTGCGACTAATTGACTATGCGACGAATTGATCGGTGACGAATTGAACGCGACGAATTGACTGCGACGAATTGATCGGTGACGAATTGAACGCGACGAATTGACTGCGACGAATTGACCGGTCACCACTGTAAGCGAACTTCATTCCTTCCAAGCGCTTTTTCCAAATGCAAAATTCTGCTTAAAATTCAAAAATTAAAGCAGAATTTTAACAGAATTCTATTTCCATCAGAAGAAAACAAAATTCTTTCTTAAAAAGAAAACAACAAAATTTTATTCCAAATAAAGAAACGAAGTGTGAGAAATTCATGTCATCGTTCAAATAAAACACCCACGCTAGTAACTGTCGATTCAAAACAAAAACAAATGCAAACAAAACGAATACAATTTAATCATTTAATAATCAGTAGAATTTTGTTCAGAATTCTAATACACACACATACTATATGATATCATTTGATTTCATGCATATAATAATACACAACACAGAATTCTGTAGAGAATTTTGAAACTACAGCAGAATTTTGTTCAGAATTCTATCCTACCAGATATACCACTTCCTTCCACACAAAATATAGAACCAGAGGTGCCCACAGGGCACTTTTTTTTGCCCTGCCCTGTCCTGCCACCTCCTCCTCCCTGCCCTGTCCTGATAAAAAAATGACTCATCAAATGCTTTTGGCCCCGCCCTGTCCTACTTTCAGGGCAGGACAGGACAGGGCGCCCTGCAAGACAAGGAAAAACTTTTATTGCAAATCAGTTTAAGGTCTCCTCCCTCAGAAACGAACTTTGTTATTTTCTCTTCCAATTTCAAACTTCAGAGAATCTTAGTCTTAGCTAGAATAGATTATACTTAAAATATCTTCTCCAAATCTCAAAGAAATACATGAGTTCTAGCCAATTCAATACCCCTTACGCGGGCAAGGATTTCACAATAGGGTTACTAACTAATCATGTTGGGGTGGTTTTTAGATTGTAGAGCACCCTTATGGCTAAGACTCAACAAGCTCCCATTTTTGAATTTCCCTTTATTTGATTTTTAAAAAAAGTTTTTCCAAAAATTGTCAAATTCATAGTACTCATAAATATAGAATGTCTAAGCTTTTTATTTCATCAAAAGAGAAATTCAAAAGTCGGAGCCTGTTAACTCCTAACCCTAACTATCCCCTATATAAAAGAAAAAAATGATTCCTTTTATATTGAGTCATTATCAAGGAATCCTTGCCCGCGGAAACGGTATGCTCCAAAAATCGATTCTGAGAAAAATGTAAAAGAAGCTCGAATATTACTCGGAAAACATGCTAGTGGGTCTAAATTTTGACCTATACATCCGTCAAAATCTTTGTCCTTTTCGAAAAATCATAAATATTCTGAAAAAAGAGACCTCACTGCATCTTTTTTATGACAAAAACTCAATTACGACTTTTTTTTAAAAAATCGACCTTTTTGAGGAGGGCTTAAAGTAATGCAGTTTTAGTCCAACTGCGTCATACCGAGTTTTCAACATCCTTTTCACATTGAAATAAAGAAATAGACTAGTTTATGTGTTCCATCAATAATCTTTTGTTAAGTAACACTTTACATTTCTAGCAGTAGCTATATTTCCCAATATTTTACTAGTAAAATTTAATTATACAGTATAAAATTTTGTTTAATGGTGGAAATATTTCGCTATTTCAATAGCATTATCAAGATTATAAAGGAAATACTTTGTAATTTAAAATAAAATATATTTCGCAAATCCGTAAGAATAACAGTTGATTAACATGTTTTGATTCTATGGTATAAGTGAGAAATCATTATCGTATTTCTGTTATCCATTATTTTTATTTTTCTCATTCTTTCCGTTTCAGCTAATCTTATTAGTACAAGAAAAGAGTTGCATATAAAAATTGATCGCAACACCGCTCATAGCTGTTTTTACATTTTGAACCAAAAATTTTTTTGTCAGAAAATATATGAAAATAGCAGGGGAAAATCGGTTACCCTGCCCTGCCCTACAACATTACGGAGCAAGACTGAAAAATAAATATTGTCCTGCCCTGTGTCAGGGCAGGGCAGCAAGATAGGACAGGGCCGCCCTATCCTGCGGACACCTCTGTATAGAACAGAATTCTGTAGATAATTTTCAAATAACAGCAGAATCTTGTTCAGAATTCTAATACACATACATGCTAAATGATATCATTTGATTTCATGCATGTAACAATACACAATACAGAATTCTGTAGAGAATTCTGAAACTACAGCAGAATTTCGTTCGGGATTCTATTCCATAGACATACTATATACAACTCAATTCATGTATATCAGATTACGTATCAGAGACAGGATACTTAGTAAAATACTTGGTACTTTCTGTACTTTGTACTTGGAAATCTCAAGTACAAGTAAAAATTTTTCAGTACAAGTAAATATACTTGTACTTAGAAATTGTTACTGTGTACTGGTACTAAGTATTAATTCACTAAAGTACAGTACTATCAGTACAAAATGTACTTTAATCCTTTACGGCCGGCTACCAGAAGATAGCAAGCGAAAAATTCTTCTTCTGTATATTCTTTGACTCTAAGGTGTGGAGGTTACATAATTCCATCTTGAATTTTAAAGAATTGATATTGAGCCAAATGTCAACATGTTGCGTTTTGCTAACATCCGGTCGTAAGAGTACAAAAAGTTGGAAAAAGACAATTATTTTTCATCGATGAAAGAGCAATAATCTGCTGTTAGTTTTAGTCCAGACTGTGAAACAAAAACATGTTTTGTTCATCTATCCACCTCTCATAGCTCTAACGTGAGATATATTCCCATAATACTCAAAAACTTTTCGAAATAATGCAAATTTCGCCTATTTTCCTTAAAGAAGCTCACAAACTCAGCGAGATTCTAACGAGATTTACAGCACATTATAGTATTCATATTCAGACTATTACAAAATATTACTAATCATGTTAAAACCCTACCATATTCTAGGCTTCGCTAGAGAAAATACGCGGAATTTGCACTATTCCGGAAAGTTTTTGAGTATTATGGGAATATATCTCACGTTAGATCTATGAGAGGTGGATAGATGAACAAAACATGTTTTTGTTTCACAGTCTGGACTAAAACTAACAGCAGATTATTGCTCTTTCATCGATGAAAGATAATTGTCTTTTTCCAACTTTTTGTATCCTTACAGCCGGATGTAGCCAAAAGGGAACATTCTGGTACTCTTCTTCGAGTAAACTGGATGATTCATCTTATAGGTATAATAGATAACGGATCTGGAGAGAAAAATTAACCACTAGTTAGTTCTCGCATCGAATGCTCGAACAAATGAAAAACAGATCATTTCTACTAGAGAGCTATTATGGGTCGTGGCGGAAGAATTCATTCTTCGTGTCAATAAAAGCTTTCTCCCTTCTTGAAAAGACATAGGTTTGTCCTAAAATTCACATAATTAATTATCAAATCGCTTAAAGAACTATACATCATCACTTTAAGATAAATCCTAAGATGACATTAGCAAAATGTTGCCAAATGACAACATCCAGCCGTAAAGGGTTAACAGAATTTTAAATTAAAACAAACATTGTATTCTAAAATGAAATGAATTAAAATAAATAATACACTAGTTCTATATGATTAATATCGAAAAGAATTAGCTTTTTAAAATTTTATTCGACGTTAATAAACGCTTTTGACCTTCTAATAAAACATTTCTATACATAATGATTTTATAAGGAATAAAAAAGATAATTCTTAGTGATAATTTATATAAAGATGTTGATGAGGTGCAAAGTAGGGCATGTTTTGAACCTGAGTGTTATTTAAGACTGTGTTAGCAACGAATTATGCTCAAGAATAAATGTACTTAGCATCAGAGACCGAAAACGAATCGAATAGTCGAATAATTCGATTCGATTCGATTCGATTCAGCCGAATCGAATCGATTTCGAATAAAGATTCTGGAAAGTCGAATCGAATCGAATCGAATAGAACTTAGAGCTTGTCGAATCGAATCGAATCGATTCAAATACAAGCTTTTTCGAATCGAATCGAATCGAATATAGATATTTTTATTCGGTATATTTTTTCAATTATTTTTTGAATTTTACAAATTAATAAGAAAACGCATTAATTAAAATAAGACAATCCGTTCATCAACAGTTGATAACTGAATACTAGGTTATACAGATGTAAGAGAACAGAATACCACTTTATAAACTATGGATAATGTGCTCGTATCATTGTCTATACAAACAACGGATGCACCATGTATAATGGCCGCGTTTTGCATTTCAATTTTGATTTATTTAATATGTTGGATTGATAAAACAAAATATACCAGCAGATGCAGCTTAATAAGCTCTACAATTTACACGAGACCGCTTTTTTTCTATCTACACTTTTTGATTTCAAAATGATCAAAATTTTCAAGGGTCAAATTTTAATCGTGCGAAAATGATGATTTTTTCTGACACAAGATGAATTCAGCTTTTTCTTCGTGTTTTTTTGCCTGATATTTCTCATTTAAAAAAAACTAGATTATGCCAAAAGATGCAGCGTAGAAAGCTCTACAATTTGCATGAGTCAATCTTTCTTACAGTTGTACTTTTTGTTTTCAAAATTGAGAAAATTCTAAGCGACCAGATTTCAAGACTGCGAAACAGTCCTTTTTCAATACACAACCAGTAGATTTTTGTCTCATTTACCATCTGATATGTTTTATTTTAAAAAAAATCAAGTACAGCATAAGATGCGGCGTGAAAAGCTATATAATTTACATAAGATAGCTTTTCATACGGTTGCAATTTTTGTTTTTAAAAAACAGCACAACTTAAAGTAGCCAAATTTCGACCGCGCGAAAACGATATTTTTTGGTACATCATGAATTCTTATTTATTCTAGCCCCTTTGAGCTTTGTCGATTTTGAAAACAAAAACTATAACTGTAAGAAAAACTGTCTCATGCGAACTGTAGAGCTTTCCACACTGCATCTTTTGACATAATCTAGTTTTTCAGTAAAACATATTAGGTGATGAAAAGACGAAATAGTAAAAAAACGAACTTATCAGTACAAAAAAATAATATTTTCGCACGGCTAAAATTTGACCCTTGAAAATTTTGATCATTTTGAAATCAAAAAGTGTAGGTAGAAAAAAAGCGATCTTGTGTAAATTGTAAAGCTTATTAAGCTGCGTCTGCTGGTATATTTTGTTTCATCAATCCAATATATTAAGTAAATCAAAATTGAAATGTGAAGCACGGCTATTATACCTGACACACCTGTTATTTTGTGCATTCGTATAATTAAATGATACATTTAATATATTTTAAGCACTTTACTCAGTCCAGCTGTTTGTTTTTGTAAAACTTAAGTTTATATATATTGTCTATTGACAAACGATACACGTAATAATTTTGATGACAATAAGAAGCTAAGACTTTCAATAATATGCGAAATTTATAAAAACATGCATTTCTCTTTCACTTTAACCGTTTACGGCCGGATACTCCTAAAATGCCGTACCCCACTACGGGAAAATATTGCCATTTGGCAACATCCGATCGTAAAGGGTTAAATATAGATTATTAAACGATGTGCCCTTGTTCTTTTTTCTCAATCTAGGTAATTTTTACTTTAAAATATAAGTCTTTCGTCTATAAAAACTTTTATTTTCATCAAAACCTTTTCGACTAATTTGTGGTCAACCAGTTTCCATATTCAGTACACATCGAATATTGATCATACAAGCATGAACTGCACCGTTTTTCAAGATTCTTTTGATATCTGGCTATTATGATCAACATTATTTTATAAATTTAGCAGCAAAAATAATACTCTGCTTCCATAAAATAATGAACTTTGACATAAATCGATAAATCAGATAAAACTGAAAAAACTTCTTAGCTTGAACATAAGCGTAGGTGTTTTGGTCCAAACAAATCAAGACTCTATCGTATTCGCAAAAATAAATATATGACTTTTTTGAATACAATCGAAGCCGAATCGAATCGAATCGAATCGAATTTAGACCTTGTCGAATCGAATCGAGTCCGAATGGAGATTTTCCTATTCGTTTCGGTCTCTGCTTAGCATGCGTACTTGAAGTACTGGTACTTAAGTACAGTTGTACTTTTTACTAATACTAAGTACAAAATACTTAAGTAAAAATTTACTGAATAAAGTACAAAGTAATTATACTTGTACTTGGTGTGCTTGTACTTGTCCGGTCTCTGTTACGTATCCTCTCTTTTGATACTTGTCAACAAATTCTAACCAGAATCAAGATAATAGTAGAATTTTATCAAATAGAATCGTATAGAATGTTATGTAAGTATGAGAGAAACAAAATTAAATCAAAACAATGCATAAGTGTAAAAAATTCTGAATTCTACTTGGTAGGCATTCTGCAACTACTGCTAAGAACCTAATACCATTCTGAAGAAAACCTAGTTCAATTCTACAAAAATCCTGTGATGATACTGGACAAAATCTTCGCAGAATTCCAATCACATTCTAAAAGATGAGAACAAAAAGCCTTCATTTTTCCAATTTTGAAATTCTGACAGGATCCTGATCATATCTTTCAAGAATCTTGCGCTGAAATATCAAAACTTTCTCATAGGACTCTTACATGAAACAGACAAGATGAATATTATTAATAATGAGAATGAAAGTAAGAGAGACAACATTTTTAGAGTGGGCTTGCGTACTCGTTCGATAGAACATTGTCCAAAATTATATGAAATAAAACTTAAAGAAATAGATTTCAACAAAACAATGAATATGAAAAGAAAAAAAAGACCACTAAAGAACAAGAAAACTCTGTATTTTTTCTATCACTATTCAAAAATATGATATTTAACAATGTTCTATATATATGCCTTTCGAGGATTTTAGACTACTTCTATCAAGAAAAAGTTTCTCTTCAATTTATATTTTCTTTATATTTGAGAAATCATTGATATAGGTACCAGTAAAATGCATTATAAGAGGACTTTTCTTTACAACAACTGAGAATTTTCTCTATTCTTCTCGATCACATCAAACAGAGTGAAAAACAATATTGTAGAAGTTTTTCATTTCTCACAATTCAAAGAAAATGAAAGATTCCTTTTGATGATGATCATGTTTTCTCTTTCTTTCAGTACCACTTCGTGCCAGTTTAATAGATATTCCTGCAAATGCCAAATGGAACAAGAATGGTCAAACAGTAGGAGGACAAAATCCAACACTCTCTGACCCTCGAGGTTTATATGTGGATGATGAACAAACAATTTATGTTGCTGATTATTTGAATCACCGTATTGTAGCATGGAAATCCGGTGAAATAAATGGACAAATAGTGGCAGGTGGAAATGGAAAAGGAAATGGTACTCATCAATTGAATAATCCAACAGATGTGATCGTGGATAAAGAGAGAGATAGTCTTATTATTTGTGATGCTGGGAATTACAGAGTAGTTAGATGGCCTCGTCAAAATGGAACAAATGGAGAAATAATTATTTCAAATATCTCTTGTTATGGTTTGACAATGGATGACAATGGATTTCTCTATGTCTCTAATACTGGCAAAAATGAAGTAAGAAGATATAGAATGGGTGAATCCCAAGGAATAGTAGTAGCAGGTGGAAATGGAAAAGGAAATCGTCTTGATCAACTTGATTGCCCCCACTACATATTCGTCGATCGAGAACATTCAGTATTTGTGTCTGATTGGAATAATCACCGTGTGATGAAATGGATAGAAGGTGCAACAGAAGGTATCGTTGTTGCTAGTGGACAAGGAGAAGGAAATAGTTTGACACAATTGTCTTATCCTCAAGGAGTTGTAGTTGATCAATTGGGTACTATTTATGTAGCTGATTGTGGTAATCATCAAATTGTACGTTGGCCTAAAGGAGCACAACAAGGAAATGTTATTGTTGGTGGAAATGGTAAAGGAGCACAAGCAAATCAACTCAATGATCCAGTAGGATTATCATTTGATCGACAAGGTAATCTCTATGTTGTTGATAGAGGTAACAAACGAGTACAACGATTTAACATTGAAATATCATGAAATTAATGGGATGAATTGATAAATTTTATTTATTTTCAGCTATTGATTATGACATTTTGATTGCTGTGTAATTTTAATTGAAAAGAAATAAAATGAATTGATGTATATTTATATTCACATGCGCGCGCACGACCAAAGAGACCCTGATTGTTGGAGGCATAAAAGCCAACAGCGGTAAGACAATGTACGTACATAACGTACGTACATAAAAGGTCTTTCCGTTGTCTTTGTTCAACAAGAGCAGTATCTCTCTGGGTTGAATTAATGTAGAAAACATACATTAATTCAACGCTAAAAGAAAAGTAGTTGGAAGAAATGGATAGTATTCACTCTCACACCTTTGGGAAAAAATTTGGGGTGGAAATAAATATACTACTCTTTCTGTTCCAATGTAACAGTAGTATATTTATTTCCAAAAAATAGATATGTAAATGCTTAAGTTTTGGATGTTTTTCATTCAATTGAATAATTTTCTTTCATATTCAATTTGTTATTGATTATCAATTAAATGACTGTTACATTTGGAACAGAAAGAGTCATTTAATTAATAATCAATGGCAAATTGAATATGAAAGAAATTTACTCAATTGAATGAAAAACGAAAAAAATTTTCAAGGACGCTATCTAATCCTAAGAGACTTACTTAATTTATTGAAATAATTGATAAATTTCAGTCTCTTATATATGATATCGTTTATTGACAAAGTGGCTGATTTTGTCGGTCATGTTCGTCATTAATTTTCATTCATATATCTTATATGAACGAAAAAAAATAAAAATAGCCCATATGTTTCTTATAAGCTTAATTGCTTTCATATTGACGTCTGTATTGTATGATTTTGTATACATGCGTGTAATATATATGTTTATCAATTAAGTTCTAATTCCTTGTACAACCTTATTCTTTTTTTATTTATCGGTTGAAACAAAAGAGTTAATTGATATTTGTAGTATGTCGGCTTGTCCACGTAACGCGACATTTTGCTGATTCAGTTTTGAAAAATTTTTTTGTCGACATGAACAGATCTGCGTAGACTATCCGACGCAGTTTTTAGCGCTGATAACGAATCTGACATTAATTTCTAGAAAACGTCAGTTTTTCTCATCGAGAATAAGGTTCCAAATTTTTGAAAAACTGTATTATCAGTGATCTAAACAAGAAATTTTATTATAAACCGACGAAAGATATACCATTTGACGCAGAATTTTATTCTCTACAAAAAGGTATATTTGGATTTAACTTTCGTAGCTAAGAACAGGTTGTAGATTGTGGTACATTTTCTACCTTAGGGTCCAGTTTGCCAGCTTCCATTTCCATGAATCAATCTCATTTTTGGATTCCAAGGTAAATACACCGAAACAACTAACATATGTAAAAATGAACAAATTCTGACCATGGTAAGTACCCAAAAATCGATGAACAAAAAGCTGTGTCACAACGTTACGAAAGATGTCACAGCGTTACGTTCGTTTTTTCCATTTTTTTCACAAGTATTAAAATTTTTAAGAAAAATCTTTTTACCATTCGAAAGCTCATTCAAAGCTCTTCAAAACCTGCATTTTTGTTAATTTATTTAGATAGACACTTTCTTAAAATTTAAAGCTTAAGTAAGAGTACCGAAGAAAAAGAATCCTTTTATGTCATGGCGTTACGCGACTAAAAAATCGTTCTAGCAGCTCGGCACTTCAACCAAAAATACTCATTTTTATAGCATGAAGAGAATATAACGAGCTGCGTCGAAGGATGTTCGAACGAATTTTCTAGCTATTATCGTTCTTGAGATAGTTGGAAACCAAGGTATCAAAAATGTCACAACGTTACATTTGGACAAGCCAATGTGTACTATTAGTCTAGTTCTACTTTATCCTAAAATTTGAATTTTCCATATACCATCATTATCAGTTTAGATACATCACACAAAAAAGAAACCAATGAAAAATCAAAAAAACTCATTATATATTAAAATTTTATAAAAACTAAAAATAATGTCAATGACAATACATTTATTCACCATTTTAATCTTCTACTTAGTGCAGTTACAAAAGTATAAATAATACAAAAGTGATCTAACTTTTTTATTTAGAAGTACTATAATTGTAATTAAAATGAATTGTTTTCATTTAATTATCTATTCATGATGAAGAAATAATTTTTCCAATCTAAGTATATTTTTGCGTTCTGGAATCTATCAGATCGTGATAAATGAAAAATATATAAACAATAAACTGTACGAACATAACACGTAGAACCATAAAATAATACTATTTTTTAATGATGTTAATATTTTAAACTCGAAAAAGTAAAACTTTTATTATATAACGTTATAGTCATACATGAAAAATATCTTGATTTTTTCGAATTTTTCATGCGCATTTATTTTGTGATGCATCCAAACTGATTATGATAATATATAGAAAGTTCATATTTTAGTATAAAGTAGCGATAGGCTAATAGTATACATAATACAAATATCAATTCTTTTGGTTCAACCAGTATATAAAAAAATAAAGTTGCATTAGGGATCAGAAAATAGGGAACACTCTTTTTAGAAGAAATATTTTTAGAAATAAATCGACAAAACTCATTTTAGAAATAATTTTGTCACACTTTATCATTGACTTTTTTCATAATGAAAAATAATTAATTCATATTGATAAAAATCTTTTTTTTTACTCGATCAATTTCTTTTATTACTCTCAAAATTAAATCTTCCTTTCATTTTGTTACCTAAATAAAAAGAATGCTCTATTCAGTAATGATAATTTTCATCCAATTAATTGTCTTATCAATTCTATTTACAAAACTGGATACAATAGACGATAAAATATCATCCAAAATGAAATATTGAATTAATACTAAAAAAAATTTTTAATGAAATAAATATATTATAGGATTTCTGATAAATAATAATATTTTACACAAACAAGAGACATGAAAATATTGAATAATTAAAAAATTCTAAAAATAGATAAACAATTTTTAATCAAATAAATTTTCTCAAGTGTTTTTTCATGCAATGCCGTAGAGATTTAGACACATTGACAAATTCATCAGATTGAAATAAATCTGATTTTCTTTTTCTAAATAAACTAAATATTTTCAATGTCTTTATTTTTGTCGTTGATAATATATATATATATATAAATTAGACGAATAACGATCAATAAAAATATACTAATGGTGTATATTACGTATATCTTTATTATTTAGTCTTGTTATATAAATCAAACACGGAACTTATATAGAAGATTATTCTATGAAATGAGAAAAGAAAAATGATTTATTTATTGTTTCATCAAATAGTTTTCTTTGTTATATATAATTAAGAATATTTTTTAGAAAATTCTTTGAAGTTGTAAGATGACAGAATAGCAAATATTCGGGCAATAAACGTAGAATTTTCAATGAGATCATCCCTCAGTAGTTTCTGAGGAGAATCTGGAAGAAATTTTACGATAAAAAAACGATCGAAATCCAAATATGATTTTAGCTTAAAGTGAAATTGGATTTTTGCGATGGTAATCTTCTAAAAATTGTTTATAAAAGTACAAAATCACTTCACGAGAAGGGTATGCCTAGAAACTTTTTGGAATATGGTTCAAAAATGAATTATTTCATTGATAGCTTCTAGTAGTCGATATTCTATTAAAACGCTATTTTCAGCGTACACTTTTAGTTAACGTATGATTCAATTGGGTTGGTCAAGAACAATATCAATAAATCAATTTGCCTTCTTTTGTCTTTACGTCCTTTCGAAAAATAAGATAGTAGTTTTTAAACTGTCTATTATGCTTCACTTTAGAAAATCTTAACAGAAAACGCAACGATTACTTTTTATACAAAATGATCGTTCATGCTGATATTATACAGTTTTTTGTACATGTGTATTTAGCTGCTAATAGCTTTCAAAACTAAAGTTAACGAAAAATAATAGATGATGCATAGAGTGAATTTAATCAGAAGACAAAAGAGTTACATCGATGAACTTTATCTTGAACTAGAATGGCAAAAAAAAACAGGTCAAGAATAAATTTTTATCTACATTATAATTATAACTCAAGAAATATCTATTCTGTTAAAATAACTAACGACACCAAAATGGTGTAAATAAAATGAAAACCTTTGTCAAATTACGTTAGGAGAGCAAAACATAAGTTTTATCGAAGTTTATTATTGTATTTAAAAATAATGATTGCACCGTAGTGGTTGAAACTTAGAAGCTCTTGATGAAGTCTGCAACAAATAAGAGATTCTGACCTAAAATATTCATTTATATAAAAGTATTTTTGCCTGCGTAACGGATCTTTTTTTTTATAAATGAAATGTAGAGTAGATAAGACACTTCAGACATTAAATAAGTATACGTCTTTAAGAAATAATAAATGCTAATCTTTTGTAGTAATTGTGAATTCATTTAGCACTGGAATTGTATAGTAAATGATTTGTGAGATCCATACATCTAGTAGAGACTGATTATTAATACATTATTGCTATATAAAATGCAATATTTTTGGAATTAAATCACTATATCTAGACGTAGAGAAGTCGAAAATTGATGCGACCATTTTCTCATCCTAGAACTAATTAAAATTACTGTAAATTGTACTAGCAAAAAAATTGAAGTTACTTATAGGTGATCGCACTGCAGTCTGTAGGTACTTTAAATAATAAAACTGCATTCATTCAGCACTTCCACATTCTCTCTACAGGATTCAACATTTTAGTCGATTACACATCGCACCGTTTCGCAAAGCTTATTTTTATCTTAGATTACACTTTAATGTGTCAGTATTCTGAAAGCTTGTCAAAGAATTATATAATCTCTCCTACAATCAGTAAGATACCTTTTAATCTCATTGATACACGTTCATCTAGGATAAATTTTTCGTTTTCCTGCTATACTTGTAAATGAAATTTGAAAAATCTTACCATTTTCCACTACCCACATTAGACATCCACTCATACTTATAGAAAACACCTTATCTGTATTATAAACGTTAATTGAAGCAACATTTTATTTTTTACCTCAATAATAGAAAATTTTTATATAACCTATAGATTATATTTCAAATAAAAATTCATCTTTGACTTTTCTTTAAAAATTCTGACATTAAAGTCTTTGCTTAAATTATAGTTACAATTTAGACAAAAGTTAATGTTTAATATAATCAATTTCAATTTCGATATTAATAAATGGCTTCAAAATATATTGATAATGATGATTTACGAGATAATCAACGAATTTCAGATTTTGTTAATGAACCTCGTCGAATGTTAATGTTCATTCAAGATTGTGAAAGAAAACCACTTGTCACAATCGAATAAGCTGGTGAACTAAAATTTAATCTTTTGATAGATGAATTAGGTTCAATAATGCTTTATTCAATGGAATGGGAATCACAAGAAAAATGTCTTTATCATGTATTAAATGCAACTTTTCGTTCTGAAAATCGAAAAAAATTAATTCCATGGTTTTTATTCCTAAAACTCATTTTACCTGCATTCGCCCATCTACCAACACGAAATCGTTTTGCTCATCATGGGATTAAACGTGATTTGACAAAAAGTTATACTGAAGCAGAAGAAATTATTTGTTGGGGATTTAGTTCATGTACATCAAACATGAAGGTATTGAAAAATAAACAATTTTTGGGTACTACAGGAACAAGAACTCTTCTTACTATCGAATGTATAAGCGGAAAAGATATCAGAATCATTCGGTTTATAAAAAATGAAGATGAAATTCTTCCTCCACCTGAACGACAATTTCAAGTTATTTCTTGTCTTAATCAACCAGATGATCTTCATATGATACAACTTAAAGAAATTGAATCACCATATGCACTTCTTGAACCTCCATCAAAAGTAAGTCAATCTTTTCTTATTATTTGATTAATAATTAAAATATAAAATCATATTTGGATTTTTTCAAGAATATTTCAATAACTTTCAACCCTATTTCAGCCATTAATCAATCAATATTCACATCAATAAACAGATAATATTATTATTCTCAGATATATTTAAAGAAAGTTTAAAAAATAGTTCAGATTCATTATTATCTATCCTAAAGTAAAATTCATTATTTTTAATAAATATAATTCAAAAAACCGAGCACGTGAAAAACCATACTTAGGATGAAGATAAAGATTTTATGACTAATCTAAGATTGAAAATAAACTAGTTTTTTTTTCCAGCTATAATCATTTCCATTGATACACATCGAATAGATAATCTTTTATTTCTAAGATTATCTTTCGCATTAATATCTTGTATATTTTCATAAAAGTTTATATTGTTTATAACTTATAATCATTGAAAAATATGTTTCTGTAAATATATTTTTTGAGAGAATACGTTTATCTTTCTTATTATAATCCTGATTTTTTACTCTCTCGATAGTAAAAATTTTTGAAAAAACTCTACAAATTGTGATAAATGAGATCTCGACTATAGTCTAGTTATATTAAACTACCAAAGGTGAATCGTTGATGGTTAAAATCGTGACTTTTGAGAAAAAGTTACAGTATGAGATGATTCCGTAATATTAAACTGACCATCAGACATCCGTATTTTATCAAAATTTCAGAAAACCGAAATTACTTCATTGAGACTTACAAGGATTTGGTGAGTAGTACTCTCAATCAGTCAAACTAATTATAGATGATCGAGATCTAAGATAATCTTTTCGTAAAATTTCGACAAGTTATATGTCAAGAAGTTGTATAGTAAAGATAGTATCTCATATCGTCGCAATAATAGTTAAGAGATATATGAAAGCATGAATTTAATTGCTGTTGAAAATTGCAGTTTATGTATAATGTGATGGGCAAAAAATTTTGATTAACAATAGATTTGTGACTGACACTGAATTGTCTTAATACACAGCTGTGATAGATAAAAAAATTCTCAATGCTTTCGTTTTACTTAAATCTTTTTTGTGAGATATAATCTTGTATATAAACATAGAATTTTATGTAAAATATGAGTAATTTTTTTCTATAAATTTTGTCTATACAAAACATAATTTTAATCTGAAAATTATCATTTTTTAAACAGAACAGAAGTTTTAATTAGTTCAACATATGTAGAAAAAAGAAAATAATTTAGTTTCAAATATGTCTCCTATTTCATGAAAGCTTTATTTATTCATGTATAACCTAAAAAAATACAATAAAATGATCAAGTAAGACAAAATTCGATTCTTCTAATTTTGACTTATTAAAAATTTCTTTTAATTAAATTTAACAATAGAATCAGTTTGAAAATTGTTCATGAAAATACTCAGAAGAGTAAAGTCGTTGCGAATATTACTATGTCTGATATTAACAGTGAAAGATTCTTTCTCTCTTGAAAAAGTCTAATTTTTTAAAGAAAAGATCGAAGTGAAATTTTTATCATAGAAAAATGAGTCAGTTTTCTCTTTCATATATAATATATGGAGAAGAAGTTCGCAGTAATTTTTCTTTAGTTCAAAACGTAAGTAAGTCAATAAAGAAAGTTTCTTACATGTATTTTTGTTTCTGAAAAATTAATGGATAAGATATTTTAAACGCCCATATTTTGCATTTCAGTTTTTCATCAATTATCATATCGTATTAAAAAACAAAATATGTCATAAGATGTAACATGAAAAGCTTTTGTAATTGACACAAGAGCGTTTTTCTTTTAGTTGCACTTTTTATTTTCAAAATGGTCCAAACTTCGAGCGACTAAATTTCAACCTTGCGAAAATTGGCTGCAGAGAATTTTGCTTTTTTTTTCTGAAAATAACAACAATAATCTTTACTATGTAAATTGCAGAACTTTTCACACTGCATTTTTTGATAGAATTTGTTTCTTAAGAGACTGAAAACAAATATACAGAACGCGGTCATTATATTTACCTCATTCGATACTAACTTACAAAAAATGAATGGCTTTTAGTAATATTTTTTAATAATATTCAACATAGTTTCCTATCCGAGAGAAATTGTTCTTATTTCTAATAAGACGTTTACATAATCGTGAGATATTTTTTTGTTTTCCATAGATAATTATTATTTGTATCAAAATAGCTTTTCTATTTCTATTAAATCCTTCGTTATTTCTACTAAAAACATTTTTCTCACCTTTTCTGAAGTAGTTTGGAAAAGTATGTTCAATAAATATATTTTGTAATACCATTTCGGTAGCAATGTTTTTAAAGACAATGTTAAGTCTATAGATACTTTCATTTTATCTTTTGGTTTGTTCCTGTTACAGGGAAAAAAATATCGTCTAATATATAAACCATGTTATTTTCATTGAGAGATATTAATTAAAAATATGAATTCAACTTATTTTTTTTAGTATCGAATATAACGAACAATAAACAAAAGAAAATATTCTATAGAATTATGATTATGATAACTTCCTTCTATTTTATCATTATTTAAAATTTCACTTTGATAATATATTTGTGTCTGCATAAAATAATCAAAACGTTCAAATACTAACTTTCATTCTTTCGATCTACTATTGAAATATTAAAAGATATTTCAGGCCAAATATCGAATTGAACTCTTGGATTGTCGCTTTAGCTAAACTTGTAGAATCTCAATATGTATCAATCGTGTGTTTTAGACAGCTGAATCGATAAATTTGGTAGACAATTGTACCGTATGATGTATGATCTTGATCTTAAACTAATTAATTTTTTATGAATTTAATGTTATTTAATAACAAACGACTTTTAAAATATGAATAATACACATCATTTATCTGTTTGAAAAAAAAGATGTCAAAAATCTTATTAAAATTTTTTCTTAATAGGTACTTTGAAGAGTTCATATCGGTAGTTTGATATGTAATAGATGTAATTTCTAAAATAGATCAACATTGAGAATGAAAATAATAAAGGTGAAACTTTATAAATTCCTGTTGAAAGAGCGTTTTGATCACTCTATGTAGTTGTACGGAAATCACAAAGGAGAAAAGTAAATTGCTCTAAAAATTGAGGTGTTCTATAGAATTAATAGATCGCATAGATTCTTCCATTTAGTTAGAATTTTCTCGATATTCTAATATTAGATTTTTAATTATTCCCTATCTAATTGACATTAATAAAAATACAAGTTCTAAATAATATTCTTATAATACCGAGCTTTCTTATGAAATAGCTACGAAAATATATCAAAACGATATAGATTGATAAAGAAATCAAAGATTTCGAAAAACTAATCGATTAAAAGTGCAAATCATGGAAAAGATATAAGTTTTGATCAGTCCTATCAATTCAACTGCTTCCAATCAATTTTTTTGCTTATAACTAAAGATATATTTCTTTTGAAAATAATCTTCTGATTTAGATAGAATTCCAAACTTTTATTTTTTTAATCAAAAGATATTTTTTGAGTAGGCATTATCTTTTTACAATTCTTGCTATAAATATACTTCAACTCTTCTTTCATATGTCACCCTGGAAATAAATCATTTCATTTAATATTTTTAATATATGATCTATATAAAAATACATTTCATTCTTATCACCCTACTATGTATATTTGTGCCTTTTTATAATTGATTAGCATGAAAAGCTGCATTTTTTCATCATTTTCTCAGTTAATTTATTTTGAAATTTTGATTTCTATAGAGATGACTATTTATAATACTACCCACGGAAAAATTCTTAAACAAATACCGCAGCGAGACGCAGTTCTTTCATAGTGACTGCGGTTAAATCATTGAAGATCGTGGTGTCCAAAATAAACTGCAGTTGACCACGGTATATTGCATCGCAATATAGACTTACCGCGGTATCCTTGAAAGGAACCGCAACATGATGGCCGTTGAAAATCGCGGTTTTAAGAAAGCTCAATGAGATGTCAACTAGTTGCAGTACTCGAGAAGCCCCATCTTTCACAGTTTTATATTTTGCGAACTTCTCATCAGGAACTACGATTTCCACATTTTCTCGAAAGATATTACTCTCCTCAATGATGTAATCTTAGTATCTTGCTAGATTTTTTATGTTATTTTTGTGATGATGATATATGACAACAATTTCGATACATAAAATCATGATTTGATGCAGAAAATTTTTATTAAAATTAAATTTAGTTTTCTTTTTCATAGGAAATGAAACAAATAATAAGGAAGTCATTTCAAACATAAAAATATAAGATTTTTTTTATTAAACCATAAAAAATTCTGTCTATATTGCTATTCTTCACTTTGTGTAATAATCTCTAATAAATTCAAACAAAATTAATTCTGTAGGTCGAACTATGGGGAAAATATTTTCGAGTTATATTAAAGGAAGGGGGCGTATAAAAGGACAAAGCGGCTCCTTGTCGAAATTCGACTTTGTCCTTCCCATTTCATTATGTTTGATGTCAGAACTCTTTTTCCATTAAAATGAAACAATTTTATTCATTCTACATTGTACGCGACTCGATTTAATTACTCTTCTACTCTCCATATTATATATAGAATATATACTGACATTATAGCAGTTTTGATTATCAGAAACATGCAGATCCACTCTGAATTATATACTAATCGATAGATCTCATTGAGATCTATCAAATGATAGTAAAATATCGAGAGAAAAAAGTGAGTAAGACAGTTCATTGAGGCATACAATGCTCGTTAATGCCAAAACTGCCCTTTTTCACTGATTTTTGATCGATTTTCTTTTGAATAGTCAGGCTAGTTATTTAAAAAAAGATTATATTTGAAATCAGCACAGAAGACTAAGTGGATCTATGTATATGTTGTGGTCAAAATTGGAATCTGGTCAGATTCGGAATTTGACCAGACAGAATTGGAATTCCAATTTCGTCCGGACAAAATTGGAATATTGTTAGAGTGGAATATAAAATTTGATGAAAAACGAGTAACAAAAATAGGAATAAGATAAAGACTGATGGTGAGAGTGAGGAAGAAGGTCAAATGACAGTGATATGTTTTGAATGTGTCCGTTAAAGTTGCAGATGGAGTTAACGTGAATAATCGTGGAAAACCTTAGTCTTCGTTAAAATCTCATTGTCTATGAGAACTCCTTCATTCTCATCAAGACTAACCATCCTACCTTCATTTAGTTCTTCTCCCTCACTCGCACCATCACTCTTGATCTTGTTTCCATTCTTCTTACTGGTTTTTCAATAAGTTTTATATTCCACTCAAACAATATTCCAATTTTGTCTGGTCAAATTCCGAATTTGACCAAATTCCAATTTTGGCCACAACATATATTTCAAAACAATTCATCGACTTTCATTTTTGTCGAAAATTTCAGCCCTGGTCCCGCTCAGGGTTGCGTCAGACTTATCTGATGAGAATGAAAGTCAATGATTTATTCTGAAATATACATAGATCGACTCAGTTTTTTGTGCTGATTTCAATGATAATCTTTTTTTAAATAACTAGCGTGACTATTCAAAAGAAAATCGATCAAAAATCAGTGAAAAAGGGCAGTTTTGGCATTAATGAGCATTGTATGCCTCAATGAACTGTCATTTCGAAAATTTTATCATCACATTCTTATCTTTATATTTTTAGTATTATAAGGGAGGATGTTATTCAATTATATATCATTAGAAAGGCAGTCACGAGTACTCAAAGCTGATATAAAAACATAACGAATAGATATTGTTCTAGGCGTCCGTATAAACGAATTTCGTCGCGCCTCAAAACTTATGGAACATCCTATATATTTCGGTTTATTATTAAGTTGAAGGAAAATGTTTTTCCTCTCATTTACATACGATCAAACATGTTGTAAAGTGCTTTCTGCAATGCTCTCGAGGTATATAACAATAACAATCGATAGTTTCAATTTGTTTTTTTGTAGAAGATCGCTTAATAGAAGTTCGAAATCGTATTTAAATATCTTCCTTTGGGTTCTAAAAGAGAAAGTACATTTGAAAACAGTGGAAACTTGAATTATAACAAGATTTTGTGTCTGTTTTGCTAAATGGAATAAAATCATTGATTTTATAAAAATGTGCATTCGAAAGCATGTTATTTCAGAATATTGTAATGTTAATTGGATATAACTACATAGTTATTTATTGAAATAGATCTTTTCATAGCGTTTTTACAGAGGATTATACGAATCATCTTTTAAAGAAAAATCAATTATATACATCATCATTTGATAAAAATATTCCAAAAATACTCAGAGATACATTTATTGTGCCTCATCCACTATTTTACTTCGAAATTAAAAATCATCAGTTATATTGATTTAAAATAGGGAACTTTGATTTTTCATTGTTGGGAAGAAGAACTGAAGATGTATCTTCAATATATTTTATTGATTTTATAATCTC
>JAJEKB010013512.1:0-10762 GCA_022393335.1 Macrotrachela quadricornifera
AATCCCGTGATGAATTTATAACAATGCATCTTCGATAAATAATCATGTTCCAATTTTTTTTTCTATATGTATCCCTAAAATGAATCCCAACATCTTTTTTTTATCTTCATTTGATTTATTTTAATTGTTTGGTTGATTCTATTCACTTTGAAATAAAATTACTTGATTGAGATTATACAGTCGTATAGATAATTTCGAAAGTGATCCAGACATAAATGATGCATTCAATTTGTTTATCTATATAGAATGATAATAAAATCAAAGTTTATTCGAGTGTGCCCTATCATTTGGTGCTTATGCTACTTGAAAAAATTGTCGACTCATTCTTTTCTGATTGCTTCCATTTCATTGTTATGAGTATGTTGTGGTATAATTGCAACTTTTAGCATCTCATTAATAACTACACATTCAGTTGTATCTGTTCAATCATCCAATAATAATAATAATAATATAAAATGAAATAACTAGTTGGAATACGCATATTTCATTACTCTTTCGTCTTTAATTTGTATCATCTGTTTTCTTTGATATAAGTTATTGTGATACGTAAAATAATTACTAATATAAGTATAAAATAATATAAAAAAAATGTCAACCTCCTATAATTGAATATGGAATGGTTTATGATTATGAATGAATCATGCTGGATCTTTTTCTTTATTAGGAAATTTTCGTTTGAACGTATTTTTCATGAAGGAAAAGTTCTTAAATGAAATATTTCTTATTTTGTTCCATTTTGATGTTATTCTACACTTTTTGCATATGATATTGAATGTGCTCGTTGTTGTTGTGTCATGTTTCTTCCATCTAGAGTTTCCTAAACCGTATATATCAATACATTTTATTAATAACATTTTCACATCTACTCGAACTTCTTTATTTTCAATCTGAAATTGTTGCTTCTTTTCAGAAGTAGATTATGCATCAATTTTTTAGTTATCCGCTTCTAAAACAACAAGACTTTAAATTGACATAAAAGATTAACTGAATATCACGTATTTTCCTTCGTGGGACTGGCATAAAGCATTGCTTATCAACCATTATTAACGAAATGACACCATTATCATCTTATACAATTGCCGATACGTGCTTCGACTGATATAGTACATAACAAACCACTGACAAAGAATATATTGAACTAGTGTTTTAAACAATGACATTAACGAAAAAACTTTAACAATGAAGATCTATTTGCTACTATCCAATACAATTAGATGCTGAAATACTTTAATTCTCTCATTATTGACAGGTGTTTGCAAAAATCTTGCATACGTTCTACAGATATCGTCTCCATTACAAGTGTTCTTCGAAAATCTTTATATTGTACTGCATAGTCAACAAAGAGTACTATACGACAGCATAATTTTATATTTTCTTTTGTTCACTTGAAAAGAAACTAGCATCTTTTTTTCTTGGATATAGTAAAATTATTCATAATCAAAATTCTAACATTTTTGATCTTTTCACCTGAAAAATATTAGAGCTTACCAATTACTTTTTTGAATCTCCCTTTAATGCTATATTCAGATATTTGTAAAAGGAGTCGCACATTTCGTTACAGAAGTATTTTCTTAAATAGGATCCATCAAGCAATATCGAACGCCATGGTTCAGTATTTTATTTATTCATTTTGACAATCAATAAGAGGTAAACATCGTTTTTTAATAGATAGAAGCTGATCAATACAAACAAACGAACGAAAGAAAAGGGATCGTACGGGAATGCACTAGAATGAGAGGTAGTATGTGTGTGTGTGTCACCATACAAGATGAAAGAAAGCACATAGAATATAGATATGTAATGCTAACAAGCAGAAATTAAAGAAAGAAGAACTGTACTTGTATGACATCATCTAATAAACAATAAAACGCTGTTCCAAACAATTAAAGTATATACTACGAATATCTCTGTCAAATAACTAATTCAAACGTATATATGCGGCAGCAAGACTAAACCGATTAATTTGTCAATATCGTAATAGATAGTCCTCAATGAAATCTTTGTTTCATGATGAATAGGACGAGCAGCTCATACACCCTTGTTCCAATAATGTAATATTGAAATACGATGGGTTTTTAAGTTACTGATCAATGTCATGACTAACTATATACACATATAACAGGAAATAAATAACACTAATATATGGTCAATGTGTAGTATACCTGTCGATGATTTATCCCTAGAAAAATCACTTTTGCAATTGCTTCTAATAATAAAGAAAATGTTTTTAAGAAAAAAATTATTGCGTGACAGTTTTTTTGCAAACATCTGTATATTATCCATATTAATATTATTTTTGCATTTTTTAAATCGATTATAAAAAGTATAACATTAAATTAGTAAAATAGTCTTACGAAATAATTTATAACAATATTTTCAGCCTATCAATAAGTAATATCATTCAGCATGGTATGTTACTTATAGTGTTGTTGAACCTGTTGGAATTGCTGTCTCTGGCTGACGAGCAAGCTCCATGATTAGAGAAGACATATAAGATTTCATGTTGACTTCAATATGTGGTCCGCACAAGACAACGCGTCCTCTATCAAAAGCGCCAGCAATGATGGTGGCCTTGTTGACAAGAAAATCATGAAACTTTGGCTTTGAACTGTCAGTATCAGTAATTATTGCTAATGCTGTCACGTCAGTTGAGAGCTGATCGCATTGATAGACAGCGCCATTGTGATAAGTTGTTTTGTAAAGCATATTTGTCTTAGTATCATTCAGTGTTATATTAGCCCGAATATTCGCATTACGCCCATAAAGAGAATATCGAACTGGAAGTAGGCCAATACCGATATTTTTTGTATCAGTGATGTCATTCGTTGAAACGAGATATGCTCCAGCACAAATTCCCAAATAGCCGCCACCATTGGCAACAAAATCACGAATAGACACAATGCCCTTCTCACCCAAAAGCGTCTGGTAGAGTCTTGCAGTTCCACCAGGAACTATAAGAATATCATAATCACTAGTGAGTTGTGTGATATCAGCAGAAACTACGTAAGATACGTCGATAGTCCTGAAGAGACTAATAAAGTGAACGGCATTCGCCTTGTTTGTTGTAAAAATAAAAGCGCGCATTAAACACAAATCTATAACAACAAGAAAAATAATGGGTGGCGCATAAAAAATTGCGCTATTAGTATTTTCGAAATTTCGTCTCTATTATTCCTTTGATTAAAAGCACATTTTTTATCAAAAGATAGCGCTTGAACTTCTCTATAAAATCACATATGATCTGATCTAGAAACTGTTCAGATATATTTTGAAAAAAGATAAAAAATAAAGACATATAAAAAGCTGTAAAAAATAACGAGTTGGCAAAATGAATGTGGGCACTTTGTGTCTTATTTTTTCATCATTTCGTCTCATTTAAAACATACCAATACCAAAAGATGTGGCGTGAAAAGCTCTACAATTTACAAGAAACAATTATATAGAAAGATACAATAAGAAAATAAATTCATCTTCGATCACAAAAATGCTATTTTCTCACAGTCAAAATTTAATCACTCAAAACTTTGTTCCTTTTGAGAACAGAACGTACAACCATAAAACAAACGACCTCATGTATAATTGTAGATCTTTTCACGTTGCATCTCGTGATGTATGTGTTTTTTCGTAGATCAAAGTGATGAAAAAATAGGACGCAAGGTGCGGTGATTTATTATCATAATATCTACCCACTACTTTTTAAACCTTTTTGTATGTCTTTACTTTTCATCATTTTTCAGATACATTTGAACAGTTTCTGGATTAAATCATATATGATTTTATTTAGAAAATTTCAAGCGCTACCTTTTGGTAAAAAAAGTGTTTCTAATCAAGCAGATATTAGACGAGAAATTTCAAAAATATTAACAGTGTAATTCTTTATACGCCACCCGTCATCGAAGAAGTTTTTGTGATAGTTGATAGTTACTGACTACATATATTTGTATAATCCTTAAAAAATGATTAAATAGTTTGCAAATATTCTTTATCCAGATCGATCATTACGACGATTCTGTATGACCGTATACTGCCATTTCTATTGACGTAAATGCTTGCAAATGGCAAACTTACAATCATATATGGTCCCGCGAATGGCTCCTTTCATAGGGACAGCCCTATAGTCATACGTTGTCCTGTTGTATACAATGAAATATCAACGTCGCCTGCAGTGAAATCGGTACCGTAATACGATCTTATTCTGCCGTATACTGCACTTCAAGCTAACATTTATGACTGAGAAAGGCTATAAAACCTATCTGGTAGTGAACTCTAGAGATCAAATGAAGATGTATACAGGAAAGAGTGGAATGATCTTTATTGTAAAATCATCTGCTACAAATATTACACAAGGAAATGATCAAACACCACAATAATGATGTAATATGATGCATTGAGATGAAGAGATATAGGATGAACAGTATAGGCGGCGGAGCCACGAGGCCTGGGTAGGCTCGAGCCTACCCCAGATTGGAGTTGGGTAGGCTTGGGTAGGCTCGAATTATCTTGAATTAAACACATATAGAAAAGCTTGAGTAGGCTCGAATCATCTTAGATTGAGGAGATAAAAGAGGCTTAGATAAGCTCTATTTAATGTTCAAATTCTCTAAAAAGTAGCTCAAAAGTTTCGAACACTATTTATAAATCGATAGTATCTACAACAAACTTCCCATGTAGAAGAAAAGTGAATAAAAATCATTTTTAAGCAGTTTTAGTATTAATTGAGTAAAATAAAGTAACTTTTCCCACTATTTTTTACTTTTTATAGTACTTTGTCATAGTTTTTCCACTTTAAAAGGCACTTTCTCAGACTAACAGAAAAAAAGATGCCCAGTATTCTTACGGCACTATAGTACTGTAGATCCGACAAAACTCGTACGTTATCAGTATAGATTGAACGTGAGTTGAAAGAGAAAAACAAAAACGAAACTTCCAAATTGTTCAGAGATTTTTGTGCAGTTGCTTATTTATCCATTAGAAAGCCGGAAAATATTAGAAAAATATTCTATCTACATAGTATCTGAATATTATATTATTGTGTAACTAAGTAAGTATATAGAAATAGAAATAATCAAAACTTATTAAAATGTCCTTTTTTGCGTCTTGTTCCTTTTTTGGAATCCCTGCGCATGTGAGGAAGTTTTCCTTGCACTTTTTCAATTTTCGGCAATCCTTCTGTGATTTTGACCATTTTCCGCAAGTCAGTTTCACTTTTATATTTCTCAATATAAATTAATACATTGGTTGTAGCTGTGTATAGACAGCAAGTTTGTGGGAATTATTTGGCCGCATGCTATTGAAAATGCTCAGTTTTTCGCAGTGACATATGATCATCTTTTTGGGTTCTGTATAAAACGACTTACTTGTATTGAGTAGATTGTATGATCTTTTACTTTTTAGTTATCGGGTATCTCTGTTTGCTGTTGTTTCATCCATCGTATCCAATTTCTTCCACGTAACATCAAATCGTCGTAAATATTAACCCATGTCAAGCAAACATATCGACGTTTCATATCGCCCAGTAATGTGATGGTATAACTCCGTGATCGTATGCACAAAAATATGATCCTTTATAGATAAACAGAGCTCTTTTACATTTTTTGTTTTACTTTGTATTTCTTCGTATACGATTATATTTCTCCGTGTACGCTTTCGAGATATACGAACATACAAAATATGATTGTATACGAAAAAACTCGGAAAAAGAGGTAGAGAGGTTACTTCATTTTCTGATAAACAGAAATCTTCAGCTTATATTATCATACTATCGGAAAGTATCTTACCGAACAAATCCTATTGGATCTGACAAAATTCTAGACTGAATCTAGTCATCCTAGAAACTTTTTGTTTTGTAGCATATACTGCGCTACGACTTATCTAATCATTGTTAACTTCATATCACAAGTTTCTCTGAGACCGAAAAATATAGTCAAGAAAAGTGAAGTCGAGATTATAATTTTACACGTCGATCTTAACCAGAAAAAAAAGTGTTAAGATCGTGAGAAAATGACAATTTCGTATTGAAAACATAATTGAGTGCTTTTGTTTACGCTAGAGAGCTACAAAAATTGGGTTCCGATTATGCATATATAATATCACTGAAGTTGATCACTAAAATCATATACTTTAGCTGCCTTAGCTATGCAACATGACTGATCAGCACATTAGTTTGTTATGCGATATTTTTGTATGATACGGTAACAATAATCAATATATTCATGAATGTTTTGGCCAACGACCTGCTTGTTTGTGAGAAAAGAGGGAAAAGTGGATTTTTTCGAAAAAAAGAGGCTACAAAGAGGAGTTTTAAAGAACAGAAGAAAAGGAGGAGAAAGAGATGGAGTGGAATGCTAGCTCAAAGCTGCTAAAATGACCATAACATTATAACAGATTTATGTAATTCGAAATATTTTCTTTTTAAATGATAATTCTCATCTTCCTCTACAAAATAACAATTTGATCAATAACTTTGTATAAGTTTGTTGTAGGTATTATCGATTTATCAAGAAGGGTCGAAACTTTCGAACCATCCTTTAGTAATCAAATTTTACGGAATTTAAACCTATCAAGAAAGTTTGTAGTACTCACTATTATAAACGAAAAAAGTCTTTCAATTAACTCTCGGTGCTGGCTTGGCTTAAAAATTGAGCCTACCCTAGACCAAGACCGCTCCGCCGCCCATGATGAACAGTGTTCAGCCGATGACAACGATCGTATCTCTTCATAATTCATTATACTTTGAATAAAAAGACATTTAAAACATGCATATCAAAGAAAGTCTCCTAAAATCCTTTTCTTATTGTTAAAAACTATCGTATTAAGAGTATTTGTTTAAATAAAAGACTTTAAAAAGGCATTTTGAATCCTGAACAAAATCCTGCAAGAATAATTTAAGGACTGTTGATAGGAGTTTAAATCTGTTGGCGATAGATTTAAAGAAAATGAAATTGTATTGTCAAAATTAATTATACTTTGCAAGTCATTAATAATCATGATTTTTGTACTTATACTCCTTCTAAAGATGCAATTAATTTATGTAGAAATGACAAAGTACTACATCAGAGGAAAAAAAACTAAAAATTTACAAAGATATAAAATTCTTCGAAGCAATCAGCTACATAAAAACCCACTTGATAATCCTTACATATATTACCTGAATTGATTCTGTTTTTAGTTCTTCTATTAGTACGTGCACTATGCGTATACAACAAAAATTTTTTAAGGAGTTGTTCTTTCTATTGTTTGAAATATAGGAGAAGGAAAATGTCAAGTAGGAAGGGTAGTTGGTTATTGGTTTTATATGAACCAATCGACGTTGCTTACGAAAGATACCCTTAGTGTGTACAACATGTCACTAGTGGGCTTCATTAAGTTATCTCTATATATTATAGTTCAGGCTAGTGATTAATTCTATTAATAGTCCATTCACACTTTGCAATCGTAAATTGACGAATTTCGCCACCAACAGACTAAGAGAGCACGACAGAGTCTCTATGCTTTCGTATTCTACTTTGGCTTTCAGAGAGATCATGTAAAATCCATCCGTCTGCTGTACAAATCAACTTATTTTAAGTTAATGCTTGAGAAAGCGTCTTTATATGCCTTTCTTCGTTGAACTTCTTTTCTTTCCGTTGAAAATTACGTTACTTAAGTGTATCTAAATAGAAGAAGATTTTAAGAGTTTTTATTGAAGATCGTGTCTGTTTTCTCTCATCTCACTTGTTTTGTATCAATCCTGCAATCAGCTGTATTGATGTGTATGTTTAGAGGTAGCGAATCGTTTTTGAGTCTAATAGAAAGTCGAAATAAGGATTTATCGTTTTGCTAGTTTCTTTATTAAAAAAATGAACGAGTTTGTAAATGAATTAAAACTCAGAAAGAAAATAATTCTATCAATCTCAGGTACTTTCAAAGAAAATTTGTATTACTTTTGAGCGATTTGAAGAAAGAACTAGAATGCTCAGATATCTTCGGCAGACATCTTGTCTCCTCAGATATATTTAAGGAGAATAAATCGTGCATTATTATCTTTTAATTGATTTTAATCCTTTATATTGAAAGTAAGCATTTTTTTTAACGAAATTCAAACGGATAGTCTTAACTTTTTCATGATTCTTTTAGATTTCTGATACTTGCGAACCATGGCGTTCTCACTAAGTCCTGATGAGACAAACATAATAAACTTGTAAGTTCTATGTAAATTGTCTCAATTTTTGATGGTGCAATTACAGCAGCAAATGATAACGATGCATTGATATTATATTAAAAAAAGGTGATTCATATTAGTCATGATGAGAAAATCAATTTTGATTGATTTTCTATAAAATAGGTATTTGAATCGTTGTACCCAGCGAAACTCGATTCATATCAGAAATTTTAATGAATTCAATCGTTTTATTTTGCAATTTAAAAACATCTATTTTTATCTGATTTTTAGCAGTTTTTTTTACATGGGTGCTTATAGACATATACGACGAAAAAACGATGATTGTACATAACACTGTTTATAGCTAGCATTTACGATGTCTTACAATATTATACGGGCGTCGTTTACAGTTGCCATATTCTTGCGATAACTGTCAACGATCAACTTTTACAGTTTTTGTTTACAATTGTTGTAATACGTCGTAAAACACTGTATACGACTGTTGTAAAGGGTCGCCGTAAACTATGCTTCTTTTTCACCGTATTCGTTTAGGATACGGTCAGTTACAAATGAGAGTGATTGATCTAACTATTATCAGTAAAATTTCTTATCATTCCTAGTATTGATATAACATCAATATATTTGATACCTTTTTAATGTTTATAAAATAATGTCATATTAGTAATATTACTCAAATTTAACGTGTAATATATATTTCCCTAACTGAAGGAAAAGTTATTTGGAATAAAATAATTTGTTTATCTGTTGATCAAAGGTTTTCTAGATCAAGGAATCCAAATCTTAATAGTTTCTAGCAATACTGTAATGATTATAATTAGTTTGACAGTAGTGAAAGTTATTAATAATATAGTATTTCATATAAAACTTGACCAAAAGGTTTTCTGTGTTGAGGAATCCAAATTTGCTATTGATTTGCAGTAGTATTGTGGTACGTGCTGAGTATAAGTTCTGAATTCTCCTTGAAGTACTTCAATATTTCAAACTGTTGGCTTGAAATTTTGGCTGAATATATCTAGTAAGAACTGTTGATTCTCAACATCGATCTAATATTGATTCAATGTAATAGAACAAAATTATGAATCAAAAAAATACTCTCTTTATCTAAAGTTACTTGTATCTCAACTATAGAAGCACTTTAGGTTCCATGCAACACATTATTTGAAAGTCTAAGTTCGTAGATTTATTCAGCCAAAATGTTCGCCAGAAAAATCTTTCAAATTGCTCTGATATCACTGAATCAAGAACTATTAGCGAAATTTTAGTTGTGATGATTTTCAATTAATTACTATGAAAATTACCTTTAGATCATCCAATTTATCGTAAATTATTTTTTCAGTATGCTCATATAAGGTCCACAAATATTTCGACAATGTTTCAAAATTAAAACATGTACTAAACTGTTGATAACACTGCAAAAGGTAGTCCAGAGAATTTTGCTTTTATTTTTAAAATAGGCTGTCTTATGTATATTGTAGAGCTTTTCATGTTGCATCTTATGATATATTTTAATTTTTAGTCAGCAAAGTATAAGATTCGAAAGTCTGAAACTTTGTACATAATCCTAAATACGTTTAAGCATTACAGCAAAATACTTAATCTCAAACTAAGACTTTTAGAAGAACCAGACGAAAAAACTTTTGTAAGACTTCATATTATACAATTAGAAAGAATTTTCTCCGCTATTTATTGAGTGACGGAATACTACGATTATCAAATGATTACAAAACAGCCAGATCAATATCACGTAGTGACTGTATGATCAAATGCTACCAGCTTATCTTTCCTTATTTATTGCATATTATATTTGCTCTTTACTCTCTCATTCTTTTGCTGATAAATAAAAACAAATTATTATTCCTACATGAGTCATTCTTAAAATTTACATATCATCAAACCACACATTTTTCATAAATATTTCTTTTCGTTTGTGCAAGAAAGCCATTCACTTGATACTATAAATAAATCGTGTTTTTTAGACTTGTTTCATTCAATCATATGTCTATTTGAATGTTGACATCAAAGTGTATTGCTAAACCCATTCGTAAAAATTGGAAAAATGTAAGATGAAATTTTATCAATATTTAACAATCACAAATTTCTTTTATTCTAGCAACCTGCATCATCTCTTGGCAAAGCTGTTCTTAAAGATTGATTTATATTTTCAATAATCAAATTTCACTTATTTCAAATTCAATTTTTCTCTCTTATCCTTTTAATTCACAATTTTATCTTTCATTTTCTCTTCATTGATCATGTCCGGAATTGGTTCCTATTCCAAGTAAATTAAAGTTTTTAATATATAAATTAAAAATATCCTTTATTCTTTGAATAGAGATAATGACTCAAGCAGTAATTCACCCTCTAGTACTGATACAAATGATTCATCCACATCATCTGGTTGGAAAATAGAATATAAAACAGTGCCCGAATCTGAATCCAAAGGTGTCTGGGATGGATATGAGACAAAAGAAGATTTTTTAATGATGCATCTTCGTTAAACAATTATGGGGAACTCATTTTTCAAGTGCCATAAAAATGAACTGCACTTTTTTTCTTTTCTTTTCATTGAAATAAAGTCTTCATTATTCTAAAGTTTTATTC
>JAJEKB010013513.1:0-11218 GCA_022393335.1 Macrotrachela quadricornifera
GTGTATTACTATCTCACGGGCACTTCTCTACTCATAGTTCATTACATCTACTTAGGGAGATTTTGAATGAGATTTGTCACAATATGTATAAATACATTAAACGTTGCTTATAAAAGTAACTGGCTTCATGAAGTGCAGTTAGACAACTTGTTGCTTTTCATTAGGATAGTTGTCATAGCACATTCTTCTTCGATTTTTTCGAAAATTAAATCAAAGTAAAACTCTCCTCACAATGGTCGATATTTCCATCCTAATCAAAAAAGATCTCAATCCTTGAGAATTGAAGAAAAGAAATAGAAGTCAAATAACTCATTTGCGAGAAATCTACTCAAGTTCCCAGTGGGAGAGAAATATTTGATAAACAATTTAACGAAGAATCTTTGAACGAGATAAGTTTTTTTTCGAATCATAGTCATCATACTGTGACCTCCGATTTGAATGATTTATTCAAGTAACGTTGAAATCATTTCTAAAACGATCAGTGAATACCATCATCGATCTTCTCTCTCTAATTCAACAATAAGAAACTCTTCGAAATAATGAAATATCTTCCTTTTCATTTCAGTTCCAACTGTTCCGAACATTTCTGTCAACGCCAGATGGATACAAAACGGTGTCACCGTGGCTGGTGGTCATGGTCAAGGCAATCAACTCGACCAACTAAATCATCCTCATGGTTTTTATGTTGATGAAGATCGAACTATCTTGATTGCTGATAGTGGCAATCATCGTATTATGGAATGGAAGTATGGTGCCACAAGTGGTCAAGTAGTGGCTGGTGGAAATGGGAATGGAAATCAACCTGAAGAGATGGATTTTCCAATAGATGTGTTTCTTGACAAAGAAATAGATAGTCTCATCATTTGTGAACGTAATAATGGACGAGTAGTGCGTTGGCCTCGTCGAAATGGCGCAAATGGAGAAACAATCATTGCGGATATTGATTGTTGGGGAATGGTCATCGACGATCAGAGATTTATCTATGTTGCTGACTGCAACAACAGTGAAGTCAAACGATATTCAATAGGAGAGCCTAATGGAACAGTGATAGCAGGTGGTAATGGACAAGGAAGTCGTCGCAAGCAACTCAATAATCCTACCTATGTATTTGTCGATCAAGATTATTCTGTGTATGTGTCGGACAGTCAGAATCATCGTGTGATGAAGTGGATGAAGAATGACAAAAAAGGAATCGTCGTGGTTGGAGGTGAAGGCAAAGGGAATGATTTATCACGATTATCTGATCCTTCAGGCGTGGTTGTTGACCAGTTAGGTACGGTCTACGTGGCAGAGTATCATAATCATCGAGTGACGCGTTGGCGTCATGGAGCGACAAAAGGAAGTGTCATTGTTGGTGGAAATGGTGAAGGCGATCGGACGAATCAGCTGAATGGTCCGAGGGGTTTGTCATTCGATCGATATGGAAATCTCTACGTGGTCGATAGTTTGAATAATCGAATCCAAAGATTTGATATCAAATAAAGTTAATGTTTATCGCTGTTGAAAATAGAATTTCAAGAACGAACAATCGTTTTTTCTCCTCGTTTGTTTGATTTTTTTGTGTCGAATAATGAATTGAATAAAAGAGATTGACGAGAAAAGATTGTACTCGATGTTTTGGTTGTTGAGGAATAATCGATTTCTTGTCCGCACTCGAATTAGCTAGTGAATGATACGTACGCGATCAGAGAGATCATTAGTGATAGTGGTGGTGCTATATAGTCCTACACACAGAGGGGTAAATTCACAGCATTACTGCGAACAAAATACCTATCATACTGCCTCTACCAATTTGAGAATCTCTCTGGTTGAGGGTGCAATGTCTGTCTAATGTGGCTGTAACAAGACAACTGATATAGAAATAAGAAAGAAAAGAGGATAAGAGTGAGGGCTACGGTGTGAGGGATGGGCCTAAGTTACCACGAACAGTTTCTGTCTAAAAATAAAGCTATCAGACTGAACCTTGAAAGGTTCTAGATTTGGATATCATTTTCACAATCTTTTAAGGTTCAACCACAATCTGATTCTATTTCGCACAATTTTTTCTTCTTTCAAAATTTGTTTTAGTCTACTAAAAAGTTGTTTATTCAACACAATAAATCTGGTATTGTTGTTTAGTTCTATATCTAGCCTTTTATTTTTATCCATAACTCCTTATCTTTTCATCTAACCAATTATTCTTATTCTTCATCTATTATCTCTACAAGTAACGCTCGTCCCTGTGACTCGCTCAACCCTCGACTGAAACATTGAAAGTACTTATATACTAGTGCATCTTATTGACACAACTATTGATAACATCACGCATTTGCATCTGTGTCAGTCTCTATACTTTTATCATTCCCATAATTGAGCATAAAAAGAAAACAACCAAACTCTTAATCTGATCGAATCTGTTTATCTGTGTTCACAACCAAAAACGCCAGCACCTCCGACTAAAATCCAGCCAATATGTGTACCTTAGGGAGCAATATTAATTCGCCACAGATAGATGCTCATCAAACTGTTCACAAACCAGTAACGTGAATGCACATTATCAACTACGAATCTTAAGTGTACCAGATTCTCTACAAGTTAAATACATATTTCACAACCACAGAGTTTAAGATGAGCCAATTCACTCTTCAATATATCCAAATATACTCCAGTATAATATTCCTACCGATTTTGATAATGTCGCAACCTACGGCCTACAACTTTACCTACAATATTGGGCTTCAGCGTCCAGTAGTGCTCCCATAAAACAAGAATGAATACATAAGGACGCCCAAACAATATCCAACGAGAGAAGCGATGGACATCTTCATCAAATAGTACATCAAGATCCATCAACACGATCACCATACAGCACTTAACGACCTATGGGTATCCCTATAGTATAGCAGTTGAGGGCCTATGAGTAGCCCTTTGCGGTGGCACTTTACCTTTACTTTACCAAAGAAAAGTAAATAATTTATTTACTATTTACCTTTGTAAAGTAAAAACGGAATCTATTTTAAAGGACGGGGGACGTTTTAGGGACATTTCGGCCCAATTGAAAAAACAAGATATATTCGCATGAAACTTTCAGCAAACGTTCGCCATAGTCATAGTAGTCATCCCTAAAAATTTCAGCCTGATCGGTTAAACTTTTCCTGTGCTTCGTCAACACAGTACTAAGCATCAAAAATAGGCAAAAATACACCTAAGAGTAAATGGTGTGGACATTCGTTCTCTACTATTTGATTCAGACCCAAAGCCGAATTTTTTAGAGTAACTAGCAAATCACAAGAGCTACAAAATAGCAAAGACAAGAGGATGCGGAAAATCTGCCGTCAGAAAAACATGAAGTACACTGTGTATTATATATGGGTGAATGTACCTCAGACTGACCCTTGTAAAGTTTCGTTCGCCGCCGTTTAATTTAGACCGAAAAATATTTCTTTGGACAAAAATCTAAGTCATAATGACGTAACGAATTGTCGAGATAACAGACTATAAAAGGATTATGTACCTGCACTTTATGTAAAAAGTGATGTGCGAAATGATTAGAATAGTATATGAGTTTTTAGTGAACAGATGATTATCGTTTGTATCAATTTCTACAGTACGCAAATGGTGAGGTCTGTCAACCCTACATTTGGAAAGCAGTGCAAATCTATATATATATATTTTGAGTGATGGCAGTTTTTGCAATTATTGATCATGTCTTGTGAAGAGGCTCATACGAAGAAACATGTTCAAGGATTGATGATAAAACTGCAATTATGAGCATGAAACACTAATGGTCTGATAGGAGCATTTTTCTTTTGTCGTCAGTAGTATTGTGGATATGTCAAAACGACAGATTCAAAGGAAAGTAGCGATGCAACAATTTTATTTGCGGATCAGAAGCTATGAATAAGCGGCTTGTAATGCTACTTTTTAGCTTCTTACAGATTGAATATGTCTTATTTCATCATCAAATAGAAATATTAAATTCTACGGAGTCACGAAGAAAAACTTGCAAACACGTCGAAATTGTTGATGGAACAGTGGTATATGTAACTATCCCGTAAGATTTTTGAGTGAATTCTACGAATCGAAATGCCCATGTTTGGTACAAAACACTGTACACCATGGTCATCTGCTAACAGATATTTGTAGATCGATCCAAACATTTTCAGAAGGAACCCATACTTGCTAAAACGCAAATAATTCTATTATACTCTTGAATGTAGTCCGGACCTGAATCTCGAAAGTGACTCTGTGTTTGCGTGTCTGTCTACAGATGTTGCTCGATCTACTATGTCAGCCGTAATAAATTCTTTGGGGCTTCCCTTATATCCTCCGGTACTATATATTGGGATACCCTGGAGTTCAGAAGTGTTATACATCAAAAGTATCATTCGGTCCTGATGAGTTATATAATGTTGGTGCACTTAGGTTCAGAAGTGCTATCACTTGACTCCAACAAGGAACTTAAACCCAAAAATGTCCGTCTTTTGTCTGCAAGACTAGTAGTCCTAGTCAACAGTCAAGAGACCTAGTGGATCGACTAGGTCCACGCCACTTGTAATGAATGGTTTCTGATATCTATTACATCTCAATATTTGTTGTTCATTCTAAAACAGCTTATGCTCTAGAATCAAATAGCACGAACGAAACTTTACAAGGGTCAGTCTGAGGTACATTCACCCGTATATAATACACTGTGTACTTCATGTTTTTCTGACGGCAGATTTTCCGCATCCTCTTGTCTTTGCTAGTCACTCTAAAAAATTCGGCTTTGGGTCTGAATCAAATAGTGGAGAACGAATGTCCACACCATTTACTCTTAGGTGTATTTTTGCCTATTTTTGATGCTTAGTACTGTATTGAGGAAATACAAGAAAAGTTTAACCGATCAGGCTGAAATTTTTAGGGATGACGACTATGACTATGGCGAACGTTTGCTGAAAGTTTCATGCGAATATACTTTGTTTTTTCGATTGAGCTGGAATGGCTGGGACAAAAATTGTCGGGCAGAAATTTCCGGAGTCCCAACCCTTTCACAGGGGCGTCTTGTTTATATCGTGATGCATGATAGTCATATCAATGTACAGATAATTACTCATGCACAAGCTATTTATTTTCTGATATAAGTAAATCATTGCCGGCAGCATTCGAAGATATTGGTTGAAGAAACATCTCTACATAGTCAGCATACTGTTTCTGGATGTCTTCAGAAGATAAACCAAATTCTTCTAAGCTGTATGTGTGACGACCGTACTTGCCTTGTGGATTTTCGAGAAGCCAGGTGTTCATGGCTGCTTGAAATTCGTCTGACCAACGAAAACCAAAATAATCATAGATTCGGCGCACAATAGCAATAGGTTGTTCCATTAGATCATTGTAGTTCACATCCAAAATGTTCTTACCCCATTGATCACTATGCTGATATTGAAGTTTGCGAAATTCGACGATACGTTTTATCATTCGATCAATAAATTGCAAAGCTCGTGTTTTTAGTATCTGTTGACTGGTTAAATTGGCTTTGTCATAGTAAAAATTGGCAAGCGTTAAGAATAAGCGCAAATATGAGGGAAATACCTCGTCAAGGCACCGATGAGTCATCACTACTGCTGCACGCGGATAGTGTTGACGAAGTATATCCAAACAGAATACATGGAAAAACGACTTCAGCAACCAATGGGAACGTGGTGCATCGACAGAATTCGACATTTGTAAGAATATCTTATGATAGTCATAGGCAAATTCCTTCTCCATTTCAGCTTGAAGGTAATCGTCAATATTGTTTTCATCATTATTTGTTATTATCATCATATTCAGAGCAAAAATACTTGCATGTTTCAAAATACCAAGATCTTCCTCGTAAGCAAAGCGTGGATGAGATGCAAGTATTTCACTTGTTTGTCCTGGTAACTGGCCAATCCGCTGCGCAGCCAGTTCTACCATGGTAGTTCGCCGTTGTTGTTCGATCAAATTTGAACGTGCAATAGGTGGTACACTCTCAGTATACATTTCGGTATACAAAAGAGCACGGCAGTTAGGATCGCAAGCCAGCAGATTGTAGAGTAATGTTGTTCCCGTTCGTGGAAGACCACATATAACTAACGGACCGTTGTTGGGCAAGTCATCATTAAGAATTTTACTGTTCTCTGTTACATAATTAAGAACTTGTTTACACAAAGTATGCATTCGATAAATAGTACTCAACAGTAAATGTCGTCCCCTATATGTCAGATAGTTGTTGCTAACTACGCTCTGTTGATACAGCTCGAATCCACGTAAAATTTCACCGTGATATTTGAATCGAATTTTAGCTTCTTCTGTTAGATCATTTTCGTGTAGAACAATGTCTTTCAATAGTGGCACATGTTCGGTGTCAACTTTATCATGCGTTGAGCTCATTTCGTATAATATGTTATTTCTTCTGATCAATTTCACGATGATTTTGGACGTTTGTGCAATATTTGTTCTTTGATTTTATCTCACGGACTTTATCTCTATAAAAAGAAGATGCACTTTTATCAGCCTTTGTCAACTCACTCTGGTTTTATTCTTTTTCTTTTCGTCAACAATGATAATAGCCTACTCCCTAAAAAAAGAAGGCTTGCAGAATCCTTCGAAAAGATTCTGCAGATTTCTAAAAGCATTCAAGTGTGTCGAAAGTTTCAAAAAAAGGATAAAAAATTCGCAGAACCGTTTGAAGATTCTGTGGAGTACCCACTAGCAGAACCATCTCTTACGAAACCTTTTTTTAGGTTTTGTACGGCAAAAAAAGGTTTCCTCAGAAAATGAGAAACCTTAAGGGTTCAGTACGTAACGATCAAGGTTTCGTACCAAAGGTTAATGATTTTGCACTGAACCTTTAAGGTTTCACATTTTCTCACGAAACCTTTTTTTGCTGTACGGAACCTTAAAAAAGGTTTCGTAAGAGATGGTTCTGCTAGTGAGTACTCCACAGAACCTTCAAACGGTTCTGCAAATTTTTTATCCTTTTTTTGAAACTTTCGACACATTTGGATGTTTTTAGAAATCTAGAACCTTTTCGAACGGTTCTAAAAATCTCCTCTTTTTTTTATAGAGTATGCCAGGTATTCATACAAGACGTCGTCACTTACGATCACCTCCAAACCTAGAAAGCTTTTCATTAGTCTATACGCTGTAAAAAATAGGCGTAGAATAATAAACACTTCAGAAGGGATTATTATTCTTGTGAGCTCTCTCTCTAGTTAAGCTCCGTCTGCCAGTGGGAAAGAGAGAGTACATTCATAGATGAATGTATATCAAAACGTATACTAATAACGAATGAATATGAAAGCGGACTGCACACACATATAAGAAAAAGAAACAGAGAAAGAATGGTATCAAAGATAACGTTCTTTCTCAAAAGCAGAGCACGAACAAAGAAGCGCAAAACACTATGTGAATCGAAAGGAGAAAGAACGTCTTTAAAAGTGATGCATAGCAAGGGAGAAAGAGAAACAGTAGCGAGGACACTCGTCATCGCTAACGATTCTACGCCTAACTTTATGATGCAGAGCTCGGCGCACTGATACTACAAACATTAACGATCATCCAAAATAGTAGGACTTTACGAGGGGTTTTCCACAAAAACTGTATTTTTTTAATCTCACGATCATTCACGACCACCCATATCGCTTCATCAGTTGATAGCTCGAGACGAGTTAGTTATATATTTAGAATATTAGATATTTATCATGTAGTCTAAAACCACAGCATGGACACATTTTCTCTATTTTTTCCTATAGTATACATCTTTTCAAAAGGGTAAAATAGAGTAAATGTGTCGTTGCTATATTTTTTAGAATGCATAAAAATTTAATATTTTGGATAGAGCTCGGATGAAAGTATTTGTACTTGTACTTTGTATACTTTTTCAAGTAAAAGTATAAGTACGAAATACATTTTTCAAAGCACAAGTAAAATAAGGGTATTTGTAAAAGACGCAATCACCCATGATCACGCCCAAATGGGAAACTGATAACACGGTTGCATAGAGCTCAATCAAATGATTCTACGAACACCCACGATCAACGAAAAGAATGAACTATAAAAATGATTTTCAAACAACATTGATTTTTTCGACCTAGGATCACCCATATCTTTACCACTAGTCAATAGCTCGAGTTGAATTAGGTATATATCCAAAATATTGGATTTTTATCATGGAGTCTAAAAAATAGCAAGGACACATTTTCTCTATTTTCTTCCTTTTGAAAAGATTCATATTGTATGAACAAATAGAGAAAATGTGTCCTTATCATTTCTTTAGACTCCATAGCAAAAGTTAATGCTTTAGATCACCCGTCTTTTAAAAATCAGTACATCGTTAGAAAGCGCAAAGCTTGCTGCATTTTATGCTAGATTGATCGTAAATAACAAACGAAATCAAATATATGAGAATTGCTTCACAAAAATATGCTGTTTTTTTTCGTGTACAATCTATTGCTTCGTCTGGATTAAAAAAAGAAACTATATGTTTAAATAAATGGTATATCATAAAAATACATTAGCTCCACGTACAGTAACACATTTACGATATGCCTTCTTTATTTATTGCTTCGATAATGATAAAATAATTTGTGAAAGTAGTGATGGAAAATTTGTTTGTTATGATAAGATGGTAGCTTCGAATAACTTCCTTGTACTTATGTCAAATTGGATTGTCTACCCAGGTTCACAAAAACCACAATCGAATTTTATCAGAAACTAACGAAATTTTCAGAATTCGATGGTATCTTATAGAATTTTCTCTGGACTCTGGGAGTGGATGCTGTATTGGAACCCGTCAGATTTCCGGTCTGATCAGATCTAGTTACCAGAGTTTCTCAGAATTCTATTGAAACAGACCCGATTATATTCTACTAACGCCAAACCATGACATTCAATGGAACATTACCGACAGGATTCTATTCTTGGAGTCCCATAGAATACGCTATTATTATCAAAAAACTCCACATAATGCTATATGTGCACCAAGAAATAACCATACATCAGACAGTTCAAGCCTCAAATCTATCAGAAAACAGCAAAAAACTGTCCCCAAATATCACTTTCATCATTACTACATTCTAATAACCTTATTCTCCACAAAATAAAGCATACAGGGTGTCACGAAAGTCACTAGAGTTGGAGAAAAAATTTGAATATTTTCATGACTCTTCAACCAAATCAATTGAATTTTTTTCGGAAGGCAGAGGACAGGTAGCAGTTTTTATTCATGACGGAAAAGATCATTTATGAGGATGAACTCGGCACACTTTTCCTCAATACAAGGCCAGCCAGCTATGATGAGGACCAATTTATCATTCAAAGTAGCTTTATTATTGTGTTTTCACGCTAAAAGCAGATCAATTGTTAAGTTTGACCGTTATCTCACTTTGTTTCGTTTTGAAACATGTAGCTGATACAGAAGTATCTATACGTGCACCATTCATGTGAGTCAAAGCACGCATATTCAAAGATAAAGAAAAGAAAAAAAAGATGAAAAACAATGGTATGAAAGATAACCCATGTGATGATAGTGCATATAGTATTACTTATATCACTTACGATTCTTTAATATGTATGCAACTCGTACCACTGATGAAAGAGTCGCGATTGTACGACTTTTTTCAAAGTTTGGAAATGCAACTGACGTACAAAGAGTATGAACCAATTATTCTGATACAACTCCACCTCACCTAATTATAATTTCGTCAATCAATAAAAAGTTTGATGAATCTAGAACAATTAAAAATTTACCACGCAGTGGTCGACCGTCAAGTACACTTTCTGAAGAAAAACTAGACGAATTTGAAGAAATGGTCACTAGTAATCTGCAATTGTCTATTCGTTTAGGTGCTGATCGAGCTGGTATAAGCAAAAGCAGCTACCAAGTATCAATGAAACAACTTGGCTTTAGACTTTACCATCCTGCCTTAATAGACGACCTCAATGACGATGATTCCGATCATCGTAGCAAGTTTTGCGAATCATGGATCGGGAAATTGGAGGAAGATTCCGATTTAATCGACAACATATTCTGGAGCGGTGAAGCCAAATTTAATATGAATACAAGCGTCAATCGACATAATTGCACTTAGTGAGCCAGAGAAAATCCACCCTCACCCTCACCCTTACCCCTCATTATGCTGTTATTGTTCGAGAGTGGCTGGATAAGAATTTTCAGATCGGTGGATAGGTAGACGCGGTCCATTCGATTCGCCAACTCGTTCGCCAGAACTAAGTCCTTGTGATTTCATTCTGAGGAGCTATTTGAAGGACATTGTGTTTAAAGATCCATTCGCTAACATTACAAAACTTCAAGAAAGAATTGAACTAGCTTGTGAAGAGATACCAGAAGAAATGTGTCGCAAACCATGTCGCTCTGTTTTGCAATATTTTCATGACTGCTTCAACAACGAAGGACAATTTCTTTCATACTAATAATATCGCATTACATGTCAACTATGTTTCTTGATAAGTATAGAAAAGATTATCGTACAGTATTGCATTATAGCTATGAATAACAAATGTTTGTGAGTAGCTTATTTATACAGCGAAGAAAAGTGTGCTGAGTTCATCCTCATAAATGACCTTTTTCATCATGAATAAAAACTGCTACCTGTCCTCTACCTTCCGAAAAAAATTCAATTAATTTGGTTGAAGAGTCATGAAAATATTCAAATTTTTTCTCCAATTCTAGTGACTTTCTTGACACTCTATATACCATACTACAGGCTAAAAATTCAGTAAAATGCCTATAATTTCGGATAGAACGCTCACGAAGATTTTTGCTTTTGGATTCTTTTTATAATTCATTATGATCTACGTTATGCACTCAGTTCGAACTCAAAAGCGATTTCACAGTTGAAAACATACCCTCGTAAGACATTGTGTTAAAGTGTGCGAAGAAAACTTTAAATATTCGATTCACCAATGTTCACATGTCAATGAACAGCAAGGCGAACATGATTTGGATAATGTATCTTTATAGTCTTCGTCAATGCATCATTTCGAATGATTATTTGTTCAGCAATCAATCTTTTCATAAACGGTAGCGCATATCTCCCACTTTTTTCTTCCTGTTCTCTTCCACACATTCTTACACTTGTCTATTCAAAACTAGTTCGTGAAAGGGTTAAATCCATTCTATTTATTCGTAGTCAACATGAATGACTTTTGTTCTCTGGGATTTTGCCCACACTGAAAAAAAAATCCGCATGATAATCAACCCTTGCCCTTAAGA
>JAJEKB010013514.1:0-10704 GCA_022393335.1 Macrotrachela quadricornifera
GTAAATGAAAATACAAAATATGTTGTTTACTTCAAAGAAAAAACTATCTATGTATGTTCTTTAGAATTTATTAAACTGTAAAATAAAAGAAGAATAATTCATTTTAAATAATAACTCTAGTCATTTTTCATCATTATCTTATTTTAATTAAAGTAAAAATTCTAATATTTTAAATTAAATTAAACTTTAATCATTATGTTAAAAAAAAGTTAAGTTTTGTAACTTTAGATCATTTTTATATTGAAGCGTTTCTTTTTTAAATAAAATAGTTCTTGTAGACGTCAACGATCAGAATTTTTTTTTGAAAAAATAGAAGAATTCTTCATTAGTTTTATTCAATTTTATAAAAATAATTGTGTATTCTATGGCACATATTTTTCATACATGTCAAGACTTGAAAAAATTCTAACTAAATTTGTATTAAGCATCATTTTAAAATATTTGTCGTCATGTACTGAAATTGATCATTTAAATCTATCGCTGAATCGCCTAAGTAATAAATAAGCGAGATATTGTATATAGGATCACAGTGATCTTCCTTCTTATATTTTTATCATTTTAGTTAATCCAAACTTTCACCGTTGGACGCAACCTGTACATTAGATAACCATGCCCATCATGTAGTGTCATAAGTACTCTATTTCTTTCACCCTATGCGTGACATATTTGTATAGGTACCTCAAACAAAAAAATCAAGTGGCTTTCTATACAAGGTAGGGCATGAATGATGCCCTATATAAAACAAACATATACCTATTAAAGCAATGTTGACGGTATAAAACCATGTGCGTGAGTGTCATATTATTTATTTTCTACGTACAAAGACATGATGCATACAGTGTGTCAAATTACAATGGTATATAAGCACACTAATGATTTTAAAGTCAGCTAATATTCAACGTTGTTTTATAACGAAAAGCATATTCCAACCGATGTAAAAATGGATCTTTAAATTGAAATTTAACGAAATTTAACAAAATTTAATGTTACCTTTTTGACCTTAAAACGCGTTAGAAATTGGTCTTTTAACGGACTTTCACGTAATATTCGTCGTTTACACTTGAAAACGGAGAAAAATGCATGAGAGTCCGTTAAAAGACCAATTTCTAACGCGTTTTTAAGGTTAAAAAGGTAACATTAAATTTTGTTAAATTTCAATTTAACGAACTATTTTTACATGGGAATCAGATGATCAATTTTATGAAGACTTTTTCAAGAGTACGAATACATAAAAAATGTTTCTATTTATTTTATTTTACAATGAATAGATATTGATAATCTTGATAACATGATTTCATTGGATTTATCAGACAATACTTTAGGTAAATCTTATATGATTAACAATAATCAAAAAAAAACTTAACCTGTTTTCTTTCTCTATAGATAAATTTATTGGATCATTCAATATGAATGACGGTATGTTTCTTTTTCAATAATTATAATAGTCTACTAGTAATATTGTTTATTACAGACTTTCAAGAGCTCTTAAATTCTGAACTTTCGTTCAATACTCGTAAGCAATATCTTATTAAAGATGTAATAAATAATGAATATTGATCTTTTTTAGATAAACAAAATAAATCTGAAATTCCATCACAATCGACTTTTAATTTGGATAATCAAGGTTCGTTACTTAATATATTGAATGATATTTCTGTTATACTTAATAACAACGAATTAATTTACTTTTTTATAGTTGTTTCACAAACTACTCATAGTATTTCAACAAATTCTCAATCAATCGTTCAACAACTTCAAATAATAGAACAACCTTATCAACGCTCAAAATTACGATATCGAACGGATTATAACAGAGAAAAAGGACGATTAGGTGCTATTGGTAGTAAAAATGGAAAAAAGTTAAGTGCTAAAGGACCTGCAATTCGCGTAAGCTTATTTATTATTTTAATTCATTATAAGATTTTTTTTAATTAGATTCCACAATGTTATCTTAACTTACAGGAAGAATATTATATTCGTATTTCTCTTGTAACAGTCAAACATAACAAGACGAATATTCATTATTTTCATCCATATGAACTTGAAGATCCTAAATATGAAAAATTTAATGATAGACAAAACAATACTATTTGGTATCCTATTGAACATGAAGATTCTATCATTGGTATTAAACGGTATTGACAATATTTAAAGATTTTCTTTATTTTATTTTATAATATTGTTTAGTTTTCCATTCCTACGTATTATAAAAAAAACAGGATTTCAATTAAAAGAAATTGTTGATCTATGTAAATTTGATTGTGATGGTTAGTATACAAATTTTTCATTAAAGATTTAATATTAATAAGATATTTAATTAATTTTAGATCAATCATTACCAGATGATATTACTTTATCACGTCCTTCTTCTCCAAGCAATATAGATATAATTGACGAATATAATCTAGAAAGAAGTCAATTAGCATTTACAATTGGGAAAAAAATTACGAATAATGGTCAATCATCAATGGATTTATTCGCTTATACAACGATCTTTTCTGATGAAATGAATGAACATGATGAGAAGCATACAGATCTAGAAACGGAAAGTGAATCATCAAGTGAAAATTCAGATCAATCATCTTCCCGTCTTCAAATTTATAAATATGCACCTCGACATGGTTTTGCACGAAGCAATGATGACATGCTAATGTTTTTAACAAAGAAAATTGGATCAAAAGCATACAAACGTTAGTAGAATCGAATAAAGTATATATTTCTTTATTACCCAATATTTTTTTTATTTATTTGTTAGATTTACAAGTTACATTTGAATATGACGGAAGCAAACATCATTGGTCACAATCAGTTAATGATCTTGAAATCAAAGGACGAATGATATCATTTAAAATACCAAATTTTCCATATTTGATTAGAAGGGCAACACCTGTTGATATCATATTATGTCACGATGGTCACATTTTAAGTATATTGAAATATACTTATCTTCCAAACTGTGAATAAAAAAATGTTGCTAATGTAGAAAATTAAATAAATATATATAATAGTCACAACTGATTGTATCTATCTTTACTATATTTAATTGTTAAACTATTGAAGTATGACTAGTTAGGTCAAAGCCAAGAAAGTGAATAGACTATTTTATATTTAATATTTAATAATGATTAAAATTATCTTCATTTTTTAATACATTCGACTTCAATACGATATTTTGCAGTGTTGTTTCATATGAAGGATAAGAACAAGCATCGTATAGTTAGAATATATATTAAGATCTTGATCTAAACAGAAACTAGAGACATAAAGAAAGGATATCCAACTGATTTTGCAAATTATTACTAAAAATATATATTCAACAGATTGTCTTCATAGGAAGACTATTAAAAATATACGATATCAGTCATTTAGTCATTCAATTTATCTTGTCGATATTTTTTTAGTGAAGCATCCAGTCAATTATTCTCATCGAATAAATCTTCTTTTTAGGAGTAAAATATTTTACGATGAATAATTTCTACTTAGAATGGAGATGTTCTTAATGTTTTCGAGTTTTTGACTTCATCTTTGAATCATAAGTTGGTTATTTAAGCGTGAGACTAAAGAAATTCTGCAATCGTCTGTATCCATGATTACTCCCTCTCCCAATATGAACGAATCCATGTCAAAGAAAATACCTTTTTTATTATTTTTTTTGAGTATTTGAGACCAAATACTCTTCCGACGCGTCATAATCAAGTTTTAGTGAAACTTGAAATTTTGATATATTAGTGACTGTTATTGCGTTTTCTTAATATATTTAACATTTGAAATCATTAAAATTATAAAGAATAAGTGTGTGACAGCTCACAATTCACCTATATGCAAGAGCCAAATTACAACAATTGACAATCATGTTTTTTTTGTCACAGTTGAACTTCAAAACATCAATAATAAAAATGTCGAAGAAACTACGGCATGTCATAATAAGGAATACAGTTTTGAGTTAATCGTATTGGCTGATATTTGTATCGACACGAATTAACAGTAACTCCTATTCAATACCACTCAATATTGATACCAGCCAACATCAGATACTATTGACATTGTTTACTTATGAAGAAAACAAAATAAAAATGTATCTATTTAATGTTATTTGATTCACTCAATCGTCTTTATTATTTCATTATTGTACAAACTTTGTTACTGTGAAAAACTTTTTTCTCAAATTATAATTGTTATAAATGTTATATTCAAATAAAAGATCTTTGTCTTAAAACTAAAACAACAACCATCTCTATCCGATTTTCATATTCATTCAACAGCTTTCAATATTTTTATTTTTGATATTTATAATTTCTTTTAATTACATTTAAATTTATTTCTCAAGCAGTTAAATACAGTGAAGTATTTAAGAATACTAATATACATTGAAGAGACTAGTCATTAAGTTCCAACTTTATAAAAGTAACTGAACGATAAATATCGAATCAGTTATGTAATTAGGAGTTGCTATTTATCTAATAAAGAAACGGTATTTTCAAAAAAATAAGTCTTTTTTTTATATAGATTTTTTTATATCTTGCGAGGAAAACAAGATGGATGCATATGCTTTAGAATTTTTCTAGTTTCGTCGAGACTATTTATGGGTGAACAATACAGTAAAAAGCTAGAGCAGAATTGTAGTACTTTCCTCAGCAGTTATTATTTGTCATTGCTTAAATTTGATTTCTTAGTAAGACATCATCAAATCAATGAATCTTTCTACAGATTACAAGCTTCTATGAGATTCACCTGTTTGAAACTTCATCAAGTAACTATGTATTCTTTTTCAATCGCTTCAATATAATTTTTCTATAATGATGATAATTCATCTTCTTATTTTTATTTGCATTTATTTCTTCAATTAAAGTATTTTGCTACTCAAAGCGTTCTATAATCCTTTCGTCATACTCATCATTATTCAAAATTAATGAAGCATAATTTCGTTGGCATACTTCACGATATTTTGTGATCATAATATGTGGTGCGAAGTTAAAAGTTCTTAACGCAATTATATGTAATTGTTTTCTATTCACAACAATAAAAGAAATAGAAATAGAAATTCTATAAAGTTGCATTAAACTGATCACCATAGATGTTATGCAGGTATTAATAACAAAATATTTAACTATTTTCTTATTTTATGTAAACTTTAAAGATAATTGCTTGATACAAAACCAACAAATGACGTACTGAAGAATATAAAAAAGCTTATCAAAGAGACAAAGAAATGAAGATAAGTAAAAAAGTAGAGTACAAAATTGTGAAAATTTTTGAAAAAAGCTTTATAATCAGTGTAGACTATTTACAATAAAATTCTGTAAGATATGACAATATAAGTAAATAACAGTTAGATTTCATGATATTCGACAACATTGTTTACTTATTGCTATCCGAAATACTCCCATCTAACGAATTACAGACAACTTACTATCAAATAAATGACAACCTAGCAGGAGTCAGTTCATACTTAGTAGGCACAAGACAAGAAAAATTATTCAAAAGAAACAATAGATAATTTACATTTTTCAATGCAAAAACGTATTGCTTAATAATTTTTAATAATAAATTGACTTTAGACATACTGTTTTTTTTTGCGTTAATTATTAAAAAGGATAAAATGAATTCATTAAGTGAATTTATTCACAAATTTTTCATTAGAAAACGAAACAAACAATCATAATCTCATTTCATGATTACATGTTTCAAAAGTATACATTAGGTATATGGGGGCATTCAATTTGTTTGAATATTCTAGATCATTCTTTTACTGTGCAGCTCATATAATAAGTTGGATTAATAAAAATTTTTTCGATGTCTAATACTCATATAGGAGTTAGGATAAATTCCGAAGTTTGATAAAGATATGCTTCAACAAAAGTTTTTAAAAAGATGTTCAATTATTTTGGTTTTGGACAAGATATAGAATTTAAAAACTGCACGAGTATGAGAAATGGTATAAAATTCAAATTATTCTGACGAATTAGAGAAGCTGCACAATAAAAAAAGAATTGATACATCCGATTACATCTGATAACTTTAGAATAATATAGAAAATGACGAAACAAAAAACATTGAATACTAAAAAGAGCGAAAACAGTAAATATCGAATGGTAGTTGTGTCGGAAAAAATCCCGAAAATATTAATATATAATAGGTTCAATTATTCAGATTTAGATATGTTTATTAATGTTTAAAATAAGAAAATTTATTTTAAGAAATCACATTCAAGTAATATTGTTGATAATGAAAAGAAAAAAAAACAGTAAAATAATAGTCACGATATACATATTAATCATTAAAGTTTATTTACTGTGCTGTACTACAGTTAATAATAAACCATATAATGATTCCTTCAGATCAATTTCATTATTTTTTTAATCTTCATTTAATGTATCAATACGTCAAGATTTGCCTTTGTTCGACATAAAAATATATGAATGACCATTGGTAATTGACATTAAATGAATTACTATTGCCTTTATAAGAATATCTGTTTAATATATCTATAATAAAAATTCAATTTTTATTTCGATCTTATTGTTAGTCGATGGTTATCTTTCTTCTGGTCTTAATAACACTATTGCATAATAAACAGTTATCAAAAATACCATAAATAAACAATAGATATCAATAGAACACAAATCAATAGTAAATTGCTTATTTATGTGATCCTCTCCCTTGTCGACTTTTTTTTCTATCGGTTTTTTCCGACCTTTTCTTTTCAATATATTGTTTTCGACTTTTTTTGCTGCGGGCTTTACTACACATGCTTGTTCTCATGCATATATCTTTTTTCTTCTTTTCTCTTTCTCCTGTTCTATTTTAATAAGTGAGCTGTGCGACAGTTGCGCGCAGACAGAACAAAAAAAACTATGCACATAAAAAAAGCAAAAGAAATTCTTAGTTGGAATAACTCAACTGTCTTGCACAATAACCTCTTCAACTATTTAAGACTTGCATCTGCATGTATCTGTTCTCATTTTTATTTTAATCATTACAAATAACCAGTGCATCGCGACATACTCTCATCTTTATCTGAACAGTATATCAAGCAAAAACCATTATTTACTCTCATTAATATATACGATTATTAATGCCTTCGACTGACATAAATCCTTTATTGATGGATGATGCTGAAGCATCCTCGTTACTATGCTTAAGTGGTCTTGGTAAAATTTAATAGTTTAATAATTTTTTTTTGCATTTTATTTTTCGTTTTCTAGTAATGCCATTTAATTCGAATAATGAACAATTATCATTTAATTTTCCTTGTAAATAACGAAAAAGACTTTTTTTGCTAAAATTACCCTTTGTTCATTGTAGTTGATGATACTGTTAATACAAATATGCTTTCTAATAATCAAACGAAAGATCTGTTGGATGAAAATGAAGGTTAATTTTGTTAAACTTCAATTTTATATAATTTTACTTTTTTTTATATACAGGTTTTGTTGAAATTCAAACACAATTATCCGATCAAAGTTGCTTCAATTTAATCGATAATTTGGCAGCATTTCCGAAAGATCACCTTGTCAATGATGCTTCAAATAATGAACAATTTTCACTTGATTTTTCTTGTAAATAACGGGAAAAGTCTTTTTGCTAAAATTATCCTTTGTTCATTTTAGTTTTGGTTGATGATACTGTTGATACAAATATGCTTACTAATAATAAAACAGATGTTCTATTGGATGAAATTCAAGGTTCATTATGTAAAAATTAAATTTCATATAATTTTACTTTTTTTTTTATATACAGGTCTTGTTGAAATTCAAACACAATTATTTGATGAAAGTTTTATTGGTTTAAACGATGGCTTGGCAGCATTGCCGATAAATAACTGTGTCAATGATAATTCAAATAACGAACAATTTTCACTTGATTTTTCTTGTAAATAACAGAAAAATTCTTTTTGCTAAAATTATCCTTTGTTCACTTTAGTTGATGATACTGTTAAAACAAATATGCTCACTAATAATCAAGCGGAAGATCTGTTGGATGAAATTCAAGGTTGATTGTGTTAAAATTCAATTTCATATAATTTTACTTTTTTTTTTATACACAGGTCTTGTTGAAATTGAAACAGAAGTATTTGGTGAAAATTTTTTCAATTTAAACAATGATTCGGTAGTATTGTCGAAAGATAACTGTGTCAATAATAATCGACAATCAAAGAAAAAACATCAGAATCAGTCATATGTCGTGAAATCATCTGTGAGTCATTTTAAATAATTATCGAAGTACTTTTCTTGACATTTTAAAATATGCTTAGGACATAAACAATACTATAAACTTTACGAATGGTTCTGAATTTATTCATACCGGTCAATCACTCACATTGACAGTACCTCCTTTTCCATATCAACATGTTCGATATGAACAAGAGTTGGAAGACACACTTCGATACATTTTCGTACCAAATAATGATTCAATTACTCTCAAAGTAAATTCATTATTGATTTTTTATAATCTCTGCTAATGTTAAATAGGTATCTAATTTTGCTGATCTTAAACACATGTTCAAACCAGAAGTATCGTTTTGGTTACGTATAACACGTACAACAAAACCATATAAAAATAATAATAATTCTATTTTTTATCATCCATATCCAATATGGTTAAATGATAAATGTGCTAAAGTTCATAATGGTTGTTTGTTTATTCCAATAAGTGATGAAATTACTAAGTATATTCTTTCAAAAACAAGAAAATAGAATTCTTAAAATTTATTTTTAGAATTGAAAATTTAGTCATGCAACGAACAAAACAAAATGTGTTGAAAGAAATAAAAGAATTTATGATTTATACAACAACCCAACTTGATTTTAATGGTATGTAACATTGATATCGTCTTATTGATTCTATTTTAATTAAATTTTAGAATTGTATTCGACGAATACAAATAAAGCAAAGTCTATAGTGAATGACTATGAACTTCGATATTCAATTTTATATTTTCAAATATTTGCTGTTGATCAAAATCATATGGCATATCCAACCGATTTGCAATGTCAAACAGAACCCATATATGAATATGAAGGTGAGGTTTTAATTAATATATAAAAAATAAAAATTTGGTTTTCTGTATTGTAGCAAATGAATTCAAAACATTGCCATCGATTGTTCGTACTGTTCATGAACATTCAATTAAACGTAAAAGAATTGGACAACCGAAACATTCTAAAGTCGTAAGTTTTATTTTTCATATAAAATTGATAAATAGTCTCGATAATATTTCTTTTTAATTAAGGTAAATAAGAAAATGTCTAAAGACATCAATAAAGCTAAAGGGCCTTATCCGCAAGGTTGAAGTTCATCACATTACACTTGAATAAATTGACAATTTATTATTTCAATATAATCTAAAGTATTTTTATGTTTATTTTTTTGTTTACTTTTTAATAAAATTAAACCAGATACAATAATATAAATAATTTTGAATGAAATAAATTTCATTATCTATTGGTTATTTCATAGATTGATATATATTCAGAATATTGTAATTATCATTACTATAAACTACATTTTTGATAAAGAGTTATTTACTATTGATTATATCGAAGAGAAGAATGAGAATACAATAGTTTTGTTTGATAATCGATTTACTATGTTGTGGATTTTGAAAATTATGAATAGGACTATATCAATTTTTTTAAATTTATAATTTAAGCAAAGTTTATTGGTAAAGATAAGTATAATTAATTCCGAGATTATTTCAGGTAATATATAACAAATTTAAAAAATCCTCAATAATTTCACTGGTAATGAAATCAGTATAGTTGTTTCAATCATTTTCTTAGTTACTTTTTTTTTATAGTAGTAATAAATATTTCTGATTTCATTAATAATTAGCATTGCAAGGGAAAATATAAGAATTTCTGAAGCTAAATACCTTCTGAATAGGTCTGGTTCACTTCACTGACAGCACATTCCACCGACAAAATTCTAAGCTGCAAAAACTTGCAATTTGTTAAAAAATTTCCGTTAGAATATTGTTAAGTTTAAGATTTTTCTCGAAATTCTTTGTTAAACTGTGTTGAGACTTTACGTTGTAGAAGTTGTGGTTTGTAAATTTTTTCAATTTATCTATGATTATATCTACAGAAGGCAAAGTGGAAATAAACGTCGCCGAATTTTTGTATAACAATAACAAAGATTGCGATGCTTTGTATTACTGAGTTTGTGAACGTAAAGATCAAAAAGCAACGAAATATACTGCACATGCCACAAAATGAAGTTGAAATGAAAGTTGAAAAATCAATGTACGGAGAATCATTTAAGAAGTGGCGCAAAAAAGACAAAAGTAAGGAATTCAAAATTCAAAATATTGTTGTGGATCGCAATAATAGATCAACTGTTGATTTTCTTCGAGGTATTGCCCATAATCTTTCATTGTAAATATTTGTAAATTTCTTTAAAAACTTTTAACAATCCAAAAAAAAGATAAAATTTATGAAAAACTCAAAAAAAGAAAAAAATTGTAAAAACCTAAAAAAATATCAGATTTTATTTTGGTAATATTTTTGTATCTGTTGTCCTTGTCTACATATCGGGTGTCCCATAAGTAAAGATAAAAACTAAAAAATGAATATCTTCCTTACGGCTCGAGCAAAGCAGCTGATTTTTTTACCAGTGCTAGAGGCATGTACAAGCTTTATATTCATAAAGACATATCTAGGAAGATCCTTTGTTAACTATCACTATTGATCTCAACAAGAAAAA
>JAJEKB010013516.1:0-11542 GCA_022393335.1 Macrotrachela quadricornifera
GCGATGCATTTTAAAAAAGTTTCAGAACTTCTGGAACACCCTTTATAATGCGGTACCCTTAGGTCTTCATGTCGTATTTAATAGAGGTATCCTTCGATTCTCAAGTGTTATCCTATAAGACTGCTCTTAGTTTGAAACTTTCGACCAATCAGATTTCAAGGCGTTTTTTCTCCATCAAGGGAAGGACGGAACGTAGGGTTGTTCGGGCCAATTTGAGATTATCGAGGGTGCTCTACAAAAGTCCTCATAGAATCTCCCACAGTTATCCGTAAAATAAGGAAGTTACAATTTACAGGCATCTGATTGGCTAGTTTGCGGGCTACTGAGAAAAGCGGACGCAGCGACGAGCGTTACTTGTATATTGTACATGAGAACCTAAAGGTACATTTGTTATGTAGGAGTTGAGAACCTAAGGGTATCCCTATTATACAGTACATGAGGAGACCATAGGGTTCGCGTATTATATAGGACTTGAGGACGTTAGAGTGTGTTAACGACTCATTTTTAACTTTGAAAAATCAAAGTCGAAGTTTAAAAGTGCGGTAGTCTAGCTTTTAAGGTAAAATTGAAGTGAAGCCTCTACTCTTGAGATTCTGGACGACAATGATTAGAGCACCGTATAGCCCAAATCGATAATAACGAAGAAAGGTTATATCATGATCTGATTGGTCGATTCTTATTAGCCAATGAGATTTCAAAGCCATTTTTCTAGCTTATGTTTGACAGAAACTACAGTAAAACCTCCATAAATGGGCACCTCTATAATGAGGGCACCTCGCTAATATGGGCACTTGACGGAACGACCGACCATTTTTTGCTGGAAATGAACCTCTATAACAAGGGCACCTCCCACCTCTCAAAGTGGGCACTATTTTTTACGACGTACTGTACAATTGAACCTCTCTTCTACGGGCATACACAATGAATATACAAATTATTACACTGTTCTTTTTCATTCAGTCGCTCTTCATTGTTTTGTGAATTGGAGAGAGAAAAGTTCTGTCCGACGTAATAAACAAAATAACTAATCTCTATAGTTTTAATTGTCTCGCTAGTGATAAAAAGAGTACAAATAGTCGTGTCATTGGTTGTTTTCTTTCAAAATCATCGAGAAAAATGGTATCGTGTCACCATTTTTCACTTGATGAGAAAATTGCATTGATCAATGGCTGTGCTAATGGTGCTGGACTATCATAACGTAAATCATATCACAAGTGCCAGGTGTCACGAGGAGCTACTTACAATATTCTTCAATGGAAAGATAAATACACATTGTTTTCAATTGAATACAAATATAGGTATTAAGCGCATGCTACTAGAAGAGATGGGCACAAGGTCAATGAAGTTGCTCTTTCATAATTTGTATCACAATGATCGAAAAAAATTCCACTCTCACGTCGCTTAATATACGAAAAGGCACAAGTCACTGGCAAAGAGATTGAACTTTCAAAGTTTCATTTTCAATAAAATAATAGAAAATAAACTTGATTGAAAAAACAAATCTAATTGACAAAAGTGCACATTTCATACAATTATAATACTAAGAGCGAATCGAGAACATATAAGTAGGCCTGTTGTTTATGGTTAAGCTAGTGAATACCATACTAGTAGTCGATATATGTAAACTCTATAAGATGGGCACCTCCGTAAAGTGGGCGATTTGAAAAGTCCCATTAGTGCCCATCTAAGGGAGGTTTTACTGTATATCATTATCTACGGGGAATTTTCTTCCTCTTGAAGTTATCTACCAAAATGGTCATAGAACTGAATGGCCTGGCCTAGATGCATAAAAAGAAAGATAGGCTTTATTACGATCTGATTGGTTCACTCCTATCAGCCAATCAGAAAGTGACACGACGGATACTATATATACTGACAATTTCTTGTATTGCAATCATTTGATATCATTTCGTTGTACTTGACTGTTTGCTTATTCTACAATACAAAGTTACGAGCGTTAGTTTACAACAGGCAGTTAACCCATTTTCTTGCTGTATAATGAAATCTCTCAAAGCATTTTATGATTTCGACCCACCTAAAAAGGGTATAGTTTTGGGTCGTTGTAAATACTGCACTGGCGAGTGTAAGGATAAAATTGGATCTACTGGAAATTTTCATAAGCATCTAAGACGGAGACATAAAAAAAGAATACAGCCAAAGCCGTGGTCGTGATCCCATTGTTTCAGATGGTGAAATACACGAGAGTATGGACTATGAAAGTACTAGTTACGATAGAAAGGTCAATGAGTCAATAGCCACAAATCTGATAGTGAAATGTAATTTGCCTCCTTCGATGATTGAACAAAATGGTTTTCGAAGGTTCATGAACGTAGTCGCACATAAATGGAAACCATCTTCGGCTCGTTATATCAAAGCCCAAGTGATTCCATCATTATATGCGTCAGTTAAAGAAAAAGTGAATGCAATGCTTAATGAAGTCGATCATCTTTCAGTTACTATCGACACTTGGTGTGATCGAAGAGGAAAAGCATTCTTAGGAATCACTGGGCATTTTATTGATGTTGATTTCAAAGCACATGCGGTTTTATAGAAGTTAGTCCGACTAAAAGGACCTCATACAGCTGAAAATATTCGTAATATCACGAAAGATATTCTAGAGGAACTCGAAATTAGTAAAAAAATATATCGAATTATCACGGACAATGCATCGAATATGATTAAAGCATATAAATTCGGACTGACGGTTAGTGAAGAGAACGATCTGGAAAATCAGTCACAGTCTAGTGATAGTGCAGAAAACTCTTCAGATAACAATAGTATTAATGAATATGATTCTGAAATGGAGTGGACATTCATTGATCCGATTGACGAGAAAGCTGAAGGATCAAGTGAAGCAGAAGAGGCAAATTTGCGACTCTCATGCTTCGCACACAGTCTACAGCTAGCAATTTGAGATGGATTGCGCAATATACCATATCTCTCTAAAACCTTCTCCAAATGCAAACAGCTTTCAAAAAAATCTCATAAATCAACAAAGGTTGCTGATCTTTTGGACGATGTCGAAAAACGGATAAATCGATCGAACACAACACGATGCAGTTCTGAATATTTTCTCATTCAGTCAATCCTTCGTTTGGGAAAGAAAACCGTCCAGAATATTATCGATGCTATCGGTGATGATACTCTTAGCTTTAATAATACCGATTTCAATGTGCTCGAGGAGGTTGTTAATGTTCCTGAGCCGTTTTTTGACATAACAGCTGCTTGTCAATCTGAGACTATAACTACCGTTAGTATGGTGGTACCTGCAATTGTGCATATAATCCAGAAGTTGAAAGAAATGAAGGCCAAAGCATCATCATTAAAAAAGTTGATCATTCAATTGGATCATTCAATTAATATTCGTTTCGCTGGAATTGTGAAGCGTCTATCGCTGCTACCAGTTCTTGATAGCGATCCGTTCAATGATCCATTGTATTTTGTTGGAACATTATTAGACCCAAAATTCAAGTTTCGCTGGATATATTTAATGAACTATGCTCCATCGATGGAATCCAAAATAAAACACGCAATGATAAGTTTAGTGCTAGATGAATGTGAACGAAATCGGAATAAACAGATGGATCAATCATCCTTACAATATTCATCTTTGAACAGTAATGAAACTTCAAGACAGGGTGCTACATACATTAAAAAATGAAAGTTATTTCAATACGATGAACATGAAGGGTAATCTTCAAAAAATCCAGAAGTTAGTCCAACAGATGAACTAACCATCTATCTCAACGATCCGAATCGCATAAGCTCCCTTTCGTCATGTAAAACTAGTTTCCCATCCTCACTAGCAACTGTCGTGAAGAAGATTTTTTCAGTTCAAGCATCATCTGCTCCAATTGAACATGTTTTTAGCCAGTCTGGACTGGTCATGTCACCTAGAAGGACGTCGATGGGAGATGAACTCTTTCAATCCTTAGTCTTCCTACGAATGAATCAAAATCTGCTATAGATAGTTTAAAATTGTAGTCTTTTGTAGTTTACCTTTTTGTTCATTAGAATAAGTGTTTCTAGTTTCTTTTGAATGAGTCTTCTTTTCAACGTTTTATATTAACTCATAAGTCACAATATAGAATTTCGAAGGAAAAATAAACCAGACCTCATAAACTAAATAAAAACATAAGTAAAAGTCCTTTGTATCAGTAATTGACAACAGAAAATCAAAAGTAAGTTTCTGTAGTTTTCTGACGGATATAAAAAAAAAGAAAATTAAGATATTGTTAACAACACGTATAAGTACTGTCGTATAAGTACAAGTCTAAGTACAAGTACATGTACTTCCGTCTCAGCTCTGGATCGTAAGCAACTTCATGAGTCTATAAAAGATATATGATAGATACAGGTATCAGTATTTTCCTAATAAATCACAAATATTAATAGCTATTGAGTTCGGGGTTTTACCTTTCGATAGTCCTTTTGACTAGCTACAAAACCAAACATTTGGAAAGGTCCAAAATTGCTGATCATCTGAGACATATCCAGGCAATTTGGTTTCTGGATGCAGTCTTTGTGCATTTTGAGTCCTTTATTAAGCGATATTTTGTTAGAAAGCTACCATTTGGTTCAAAACTTATATCAAATTTGTGATCAGCGTTCAAAACCGAGTCAATTCATATATGTTGTGAATAATTCTGGGAAAAATATTTTTTTTTGAAAAAAATCCCTATACTCTTCTCAGGAATGGTCTGGTCAATAATGACATTTTTGTCGAAAACTCAGCCATTTCTAGACGAATCCTTCTCATCTTCGGAATTCGACCGAGATATTGATGAGACAATTCTGTGCACAAAGTTTCGGCTCAATCGAATGTAATTGTGAAGAGTTATCATGTAAACGGACGGCTGGACACACTGACCAATTCTAGGGCGTACTCACTTTTTGAGTACACAAAAATGCACGCAGAGTGCTACATAGGATCAAGAGTTTGCCATAATTTCAAAATATCAGAACCAAATGCTAATCATTTTTTTCAAACTAGATGACCCTTACGGCCGGCTGTTGTTAATAATACCATACACTGATAATCCAACAAGGAACGTTTTGGAACAGATAGTTAATAAATTGGATTTCAATAGACGTTCGAAAAAACGATAATTATAGTTATATCGGTTTTTCATGCTAATTAGTATATATGATGCTACTTTTAGAAAGCAAAGTATTTTGACTTTGCACGAAAGATAAATAAGTTATATTATATATGTCCTTAATTATCATAATATGTGAGTGTTATTCAACACTAATTTCAAAGAGTTCTCGATTAAACAAACTTGTGATGTTGCCAAATGGCATCATCCGACCGTAAAGCGTTAAATGCGATGCTTTGTCGAAGCATAAACCTTCTATGAATCGAACTCATAAAACTAAACTGTTTTATTTTCGAAGATCACACAGGTTTACTGCTTTAAAGTGAACAAATTATTCATTCACTTCACTAACAACTGATTTTTATTTTCTAATTATACGACTTAATCAGCTAATGAAACACAAACACGTTACTATAACTGTAAACAATAATCAACACTATCCATAAAAATTGTAGTATTATAAACTCTTAAGTCAGTGTTTACTAAGATCGTAATGTCACCCTTTCAAAAGAAGGGTTATCGATTCTTTAGATGAGCGTTACTTGCTATTGAAAGATATTTATCATTTCTCTGTTAATTACATATGTAAATAAGCATTGAAAATAAACGACTTACATAAACACTTCTTTATGCAAATAAAAATAGCATAACACGATTTTTCGAATTTTCAGCATTGATATAGTTCCGGTTTCCATTTTCTCATTCCCACGAGGCAATAATTTTAATACTTATTTTGCAATTATTCACTTGACAGAATGGCAAAACTGGCGAGGGCAAATACTGAAATTTGTTTTGAAGTGATCATTAATTATTCTTGTAGTTAATAATGTTCTTTTGAACTACTACACTTCCAAGATTAATTCCAGACTATACATGGAAGCATTGGAATAAAATATAATTTCTTAGACATTGTATAGACTGTTTCAAAAAAATGCACTATAATTAAAAAATTATTTTGATTGACTTCGATCCTGCATTTCTTTAAACCAAAATGCTGCTAATCATCGACCATACCTGTAGTGTTTCTTTACCTTTTGTCAATAGGTGCATCATGTTGCATGAGATAACGGATGTCAACTTACCTTGAGTGCAATGTATGATGAGGAATATGGGCTATGTTAGGTTGAGTATCTTGTCTTATCACTCATGCTAATATTTATTCTACTATTTAAACGGCGATCACCACTCACGTTTGAATCAGAATATATTATAAACGTAATATACAGCGTCTATAGTCCTCCTTTTGCGTCGATTTCATAGATACTTCGTCCTCATGGCCGAAAAGTTAAGTTTTTTTGACGCATACTACTCAGATATTGTGTTAGAGCCGCGAAGTCAATACACATGAAGTAACTTTGGACAAGTCACCCACGACTGGTGTATCTCAAATCAACCTCTGATAGCAAATGGATTACGTTGTGACATACATCAGTTAGGGGCGAGAAGTTATGGTTACGTGATTGTTATTAATAACAAATCAATAACAACATTTCTTTCCGGAAAATTCAGTTTTGAGATACATCAAATGCTGATAGTCCTTGTAGTGAACTTTAAGTTGAAAAAATTTTTTTCTTAAAGAAAGAAAATTAGTGTTTTTCTCCGATAGATTTTTTCGAGAAGTTCCCTAAATGAGAAATAAATAAGAAAAATATTTTTCGTTTTACTCAAAATCATCTTTTTCGAGGATACCGTTTACGCGGGTAAGGATCTTTTATAACGACTCGATAGAGAAAGACTAATTTTTTTATTGTGTAGTAGCCAGTTAGGACTAGGTCGTAATAGAGTCCGATTTTTAAATTTTTTTTCTGAAATAAAAACCTAGGTATTTCATTTTCATTAGTGCTTGAAATTTGAATACTTGGCGAGAAAGTATTTTTAAAAATCGGACTCTATTACGATATAGCCCAAAGGGCACTCTACAATTAAAAACCACCTCGACGACATACTTAGCTAATAACCCCATTGTAAAAACCTTGCCCATATAAAGAGTATTTTTGACCAATGAATTGACTACAACTGGTGCATATCTTTGAGATTTGCGGAAGATATTTTAACCACAATCCATTCTAGTTAAGAATAATATTCTCTGACATGTTGGTTGAAATAGAATGAGAAAATAACGAAATCCGTTTCTGAGAGGGGTTCCACTTAATACATTCGATCCGATGTGAGCCACCGATAGATTACATCGGGTAGAATATGTTAATACATAACAGTTTAAAATCTTAGCATATATAATTCAATACCCGATCCGATCCATTTTTGATCGAATAATCAAGTAATATCACCTTTTATGACATTATTCATTTTGACTATAGCTTGTTTTAGTGCTCGTATTTAAGAAGGTTCAGTCAGTATGAGATTATGCGGGTGAAGACAATTTATTCACATTATTCGCATTATTCTTTAGGTGTCTTTAGCCAATTCTTTCAATATCACATTATTATATCATTCAATAAATCGACTCTCACTCAAGAGTCTATTTAGAGTCAATCATACACTTTCGACTATTAGCTGTTCGATATTCCATACAAAAATCTTCAGGCCTGAAATATTCCAATAACGTAAATCGTAAGTATGATGTGTTTTTTAAGTGTACCTCTCTTGGTATGCTAGTTTATTATGATCCAACGGTAAGATACACATCGGTCAAATGTATTGACAACGTTTGTAGATTATCTGCTTAACATAAGTCTACATTAATCGCAAAATCAGAGAACACTGAGTATTTGTGTTGAGAAATTGTTTCAAATTTTTTCTTTGGAATTATTGTACTTGTCTTAAGGATTTATAGATGGTACCAATATATAGTCTGTAAAAACTTATGAAGAGCGCTCCGATACAGAACCTAAGGTTTTAAAGAAGATGTCCCTATATAAACCCTACGAATCTATAGTAGTTGTCTCTATATAGTTCCTGAAGGTTATAGAAACCAGTTTCAGATAGTTGAAAAATTGCGAATAGCTGATTAAATTCCAATCAATCAGTTTCCCGAAGTGATTTGTTCGAGCTCTAAACATAATGGATATCATTCTAAAAGATATAAAGACAAAATAGAGGTTTTTCGAAAAAAAATCTTGTTTGTTATTAATTTCTTATAAATGACATATAACAGTAAATTCTCATTTCTTTATGCAATATGTTCCATACTTTCGATAAAAGATGAGAAGATGCCATGCTTCTAACAAATTTCGCTCTTTTATAAATAAATGGTTTAACTTTCCTTTTCAGATGCATAACATTATTCTTATAATTACTTTCTATACCTTAATACATTTCATTAGCAGCTATCATGTGCACCCATCAAGTGAATTATCGAACGACAGGAATAGAAAAATACACGTTTTCACACAAAAGGAGACAAGAAACTTATTTCGAAAAATCACACCAATTCGATTTAATAGGAATATTATCCCTATTCTGATGGATTGGTCTGCTACGATCAAAATCAACCGAACAACGACAATGGTTGGTCGCAAATCTTGTAACCATTATTTTGAATTGAAGAAGGGTACATAGTGACCAAGCTTGTCATAAGTAGATGGACATCTCTGAGACATTTGATTTCGACTTATTCGATTTGATTTGAAATACTGGTTTTATAAGTTCTTTCAGATACTCTCTTCTATACTGTCAAGAATACAAGTCAGAGATGATTTTTACAATTTTTCCAGAAAAACGAACTCCAAAGAATAAACTTTCGTAGATCGGGTGAAAATATTTAGCATCATACTATAAGATTCTTTACAATGAAAAACCAATAAAAATTGAATTTAGTGATTTTATTGGCACGCCAGATGACCATCAGAAAATTGACGTAGATTTCAATGCTGGTTCTGAATCTGTCATTATTTTTTGAAAAAAAGTATGAAAATTTAGAACTACTCAGATAATTGGAAAACATATAACTTCACCTAAAACGATTTGCGCATCATCGTGTTGATAACGTGGATATGTCACATGTAAACGAATATTTTTTGCTGTCGTATTATTTGCTTCTTTTGATTGTTGTTATTTAATTTTCGCGTAGCAGGCAGCGAAGCATCTTTGGACATCGCAGTCAGATCTTCCTATCTCTTCGAACTTATGGTCCACGAATTTGCGCTTCACTCAGGTTGTTGAGCGTTCTCTTGATTCAAGTTTTAGATTCTCGAATGGCACATCAAGAAGTAAGAGTTACACAAGACTTTCACGAAACTGTAGCATCGTCATACAGCTTATGCCACGGTTTTCTTTGCAAATCAAATATGCATTTACTATTGATATTCCAAATATCTCAAATACCAATTTTTGATACCACTTTTTGGGCCATATGAGGCATGTATAGTATGTGGATAAATGATCAGATAAATTTATACCTTGTTTTCCTTTATTAAAACCGACGATAACTTGTGGCTTCATAATGCGTTCATTGATTTTTTTGATGTCTACCAAAGTTGCTGAATGCGATGGCTTTGTAGATATCATCAAAACATCTCTTTTATCTTTCCACTCTATTAGTTTTATACCTTTGTTGCTCTAGAGTCTATAAACTTCATGATAAAAATAATAAAAAGAAAAACAAATAGCTTTACATACTGAAAATATCAATCAGCGCCTTTATCGAGTGTGGACACGCGTGAAAACTAATGTGTTGAAGCTATTTTCCTCAGGAAACCAAATGACCCTGAAAAAGTTAAAAGTCTTATTGAGAGTGGACTCTAAGGAAATTTAGAAATTTGACTTTATTGCTCCTCGATTGTGGAATAATCATTAGCATCACAAAAATGCTTATATTTTCTCACAGAAAGGCTGCACTGATGAAATTTTCTAAAATAAATTCATAGTTTAGCGGCTTAGCTATAGGAATATAAGATGTTTAATAACTGTTACTCATTTCGTTATATTGAAAAATCCATTATGCACGAAACTAGCGTGAAAAGTCTTAGCTTTGTACCTCACATTTGTAGACGACGTTAAATGTTAGGAGTATATTTTTTGTCATTTAATTCGCCATTGACTATTGTATGTGAGGCATTGTTTAAAACTCCAGAAGTCTTCCTTTCGTCTTCTAATATAAGGCTTACTAGATTGCTCACTGTGAAATGAGCGATCGAAAGAAAGCTGCAAACGTTTCTACTTTTATTCAAACAAAAGTTTATCGATACTTACAAAAAATTCATGGTGCCACCTCTGGTGTTCATAAAACTTACTCTAGAACACAGAAATACAGAAAACTCTGAAAGTCTACGACCAATTTTCCAAGCTTAACGAAATATCGATAATTGATATCGATCAGTAAGTTAGATCAATAGTGACAATTTTGAACCTAAAATATCTTTCTAAAGTTTCTTTATAGCGAAAAAAAATAATAGTGAAAAATTGAACAGCACTATTTGGCATCCTTTCAGAAATGTTACAAATGATGTTCGCTTAAAACTATAGAGATCTTCTTCGTATGTAGTTTGTTAAATCGACAAATTCTTCATATATTTCATAGATATCAAAGCTTTATTCAGATTATTATCCGTTAAAACTAATGCAAATAATATATCGTAAAAAGAATTTGTTAACATTATGGTGACTGAATATGGTCGACTTGGTACAACAGGGTGAGATTATTTTTCTATCATTATCATTACTCTTCTATAATATATTCAGCTTTTGGAGATATCGACACTGTCATATATGTGATCATATTACAAGGAATAAAAGTAAATTTACTCTTACCATTACAGAAAACACTTGTCGAAAGAATAAGTCTTGAATAACGGCTAAATAATGAGTATAAGCACAAACGGATTATGTCGTCCATGATACGGACATGATCACCAATTGCCTAATTGAGAACAAAGATGTCAACCAATGACAAATAAGAATCAAAATCAAGCCATTATCAATATTGAGACAACAATCTAATCGCCGAAAAACTGACTTGTTTGAAATCAACATTTTATCGATACGAGTTTTATGTTCAAGATTGTGAGGTCCTCAAGATGGCGACGGACTTTTCGTCTTAGGTCATTCCGCACTCATAATATATTTTTTCTTTAAAGATTTATGAACGGAGTTCGTAAGCACTTGTACGAAAAGATCGTAGTAGAAAAGTAAGAAAATTCGAATAGTTTGCTGAAACGTTCGGAACACAATGCTCCGTACTATATCTGATGTAGTTCTGGAAATCGCAGTCAACAAAGTCAAATATTTGCAATATATACCTAATGTATTTATACAAAAAAATGCCAAAAGAATAGAATGACGTTAACAGAGAACTTGTAAAAGAATTTACTAGAAGATTGTAACGAACTATCTCAATTGGAGTTTGTAATGAAAAATGAGACGAAACTCAATTTTTTCGAGATCAACATCGGACAAGAAAGTCTCTTGAGACCTACATGTAATAATCGAATATTTCATAATCCCGTTTTATATGACAAAATCAATTGCACGTGCTTTTCCATTGT
>JAJEKB010013517.1:0-17686 GCA_022393335.1 Macrotrachela quadricornifera
ACAATGAACAGATGGAAATTATGCCATAAAATAAAACATAGATACATAAAAAAAAACTGAATAAAAAGTCGGACATCCGTTAACATAGAATGTATGAACAACACACAAGTTACATACTCTTCACAAATGGCATTAGAAACTAGAGAACTACAAAATTATTGTGTTATTTGAAATTCAAGATAAAAGCAAATTTTACAGAAATATATTAACATAATTGTATTGTTAGCAGAATTCATAAAGAAAAAAATTTTCCCAACAAGAAATGTAACAACGCAGATGAAAGTCAATATTTCAAAACGTTTTACTTGTTGTTGAGAAAAAAAAATCAGAATCTCTCTTTTTTTTAAGACACTACTTGATCTAAACAGAATTCATAATGCGAATGAATTATATAATTCAAATATCCCATATTTTTTTATAAGAAAGATTTATTTATATGATCGGTAACAATTTATAGAATTCTATAAAGGATCTGCTAGAATCGACATTATAAACTCGAAAATAAGTTATATAGTTTAATGCAGAATATTCTAGGAACGCCTGCATGAATTCACCGATTAATTTTTAATTCTTTAAGAATATGATATTCAAAATACTGAGAATAATAAATTTGATTTTCTAATTAGAAAGTTGAAAATAAATTGATATAGACATTCGTAGAATTTCGGATATGGAATTTGATTTTCATACATGAACATAAAACTCTTATAATAATATAAATAAATAATTTTAATTGCATTTGAACTAATAATAGAAATAACTGAGCGACATAAATGCACCAAGTACCATCCATATACAATTTAAATTGAGATCTACATAATATTTTAAACATTTAACCCTAGTCGTACCAGCCTTTTTCACGCACTATACGGAGAACATATGTTTTCATAAAATATTTTTTTTACTTTTGAGTTAGTTTCCTGTTGAAATGTGCTCTTTTCAACTTCGATTTTATAGAAAAATCATTAAATCGATGATATACTTTATTTAGAACAAGTGATAGAAAAAATACGCTTAGCAGAATGCTCAGCGCAAACAAATACAGAACAACTACTACATTGAGTTGAAGTTTTCTTGTCCATAGAATATTCACAAACTGAACACCGTTTTTGTTTTGATTGGGTAAAACTTTAATTTTTTTTCGATAGATTTTGCTTCATCACAGGATAACCAACAATAACTAATGCATTTTGAGTATCTTTATTCAAAAATTTCGACGTTTTTGAACGAAAATCCAACAGGTGCGACACCAGATTTAGTCCTAGTTCTTCCAGAAATAGTCGACGTTGATACTTTTTTTTGTTTTGATTTCATTGAGGGTTTTTCATCTTCCAGATGATAAGCGCATATATAGCAGCAATGTCCATCATTCCATAAAAAATACAAAGCGGCTATCGCTTTGTACCCCTCTTTAACTGCATAAAACAAAATAGAGAAATACGTTTATTTTAAAAAATCTCTTTTACCGTAAATTTATAACACATTTGATCAACAGTGTCAACAGCTCCCTTTATTCTGTTATAATCCAAGATAACTTTTGGTTTTACTGTCCATCTGACTATCATGATGTTTCGAAGAAAGCAACAGAACATCTTTGTTCAGTTTGGGCACAAATGAAACCAAAGTTAAATGATCTTAAAAAACAAAAAGCGAAGAACCAACTTCACGATTTTTGTTTGAATGAAATTTGAGAGTTATTTCTGGTTTATTTTTTCGTAGTGTTCTTATAAGAGTCAGCTTTTTTTGTTTGAAGTTCTTTGGCTAATGGAACACTTGTGAAGAAATTATCCATTGTAACATTTCTGTTGGAACCATAAAATGGTTTGAGCAATTCTAAAATTACTTTGGTACCTATTTGTCTTTGTCTTTTTTCATTCGGTTGTCGTCCAAGATAAGGAAATGCGTTGAATACGTAGTATGAATTTGTATCAACACACAACCAAAGTTTTAAATCATATTTGTCAGGTTTTTTCGGAATAAATTGGCGAAAAGGACATTTTCCTCTAAATCCTAATAGTTGCTCATCGATGGTAATATTATATCCCGGTGTATAACACATTTGTAAACTATCTTGAAAATATGACCAGATTTCACGAATTGCTGCAAATTTATCTGTTCTTTTTCTTTCTTCTCTTGTCGTTTTATCATCGAATCGTAAATAGGAAGCAATTTTTTGAAAACAACTTCTTGACATAGTCGCTTTTAATATTGACGATTCTAATGGACTTCTTCTCCATAACCATATTAGGTCTTTCTTTGATTTTCCTAATAAACCAGCAAGTAATAAAAGTCCACTAAAAGCTTCCAACTCTATGATTGTTATTTCTTCTAGTTTTTCATTGGGAGCGACGTTTCGAGTATATTCCATGTTGGAATAAATCAAAATTTTCTGCATCATTTTTTCCGAGATAAAACACGTAAGTGCATCTTCAATTGATGAAACATTGTCGGTGATATCGGCAGGTCCAGCTTTTTCAATAGTATCATTGAAAGAATTAGTTTTCATCGGCCGATGAGAAATTGAAGACCAGATCATTCCAGATCTGGAACTATATGAGTTTCGCGAGGTGGATTTATCATTTATTTTAATATTTTCCAAATCAATTTCATCATCTTTTTCTGATGTTTGGCTTTCTTCATCTTCGGTTTCTGAATCACTTTCTTCGTTGTCAAAACAGTCGCTATCACTTCTATCTTCAATTGAATTGTCCATAATCGTTGTTATAATATTGCGAATAGTTGAATACAAATTATTTGAGAAAAAATTTCAATCTAAAACTCACAAGGAAATGCGAAGTACTAGCTAAACTGGCATCACTTGAAACAATAAATTAGTATATGGCATAGGATATAAAAAAAAATGATCTACTTTCTTATGATTTTACAAGCTTTCAATATGATATCTTGACCTCGTTGCTCAAAAATAATTAAGTGAGGAAGTACGGCAAGTCATACGTTTGATCTATAATGACATGAATCATCTACCACGGCTATTTGACAACTCGGAATCACTTAAAAAATGTTTTTTAATAGATAGGAAATATATATATCCACTCAGATTAACGAATGAGTTATTGAATCATATATTGCAAGTTTTACTCTTTTTCCTTTCTTGTTACATATATATATTGTATACTAGAGACATGACCTTAAATCAAAGACTGTAATGATATGGAAAACAAATATATTCCTTTTCAGATTCAATAACACATATATATTTGTAAGGAATGATAATTGTTTCTAAAAACTGGAAAAAAACAAATATTTCTAATGTATTTTTAAATTTTTTGAACAGGTTCGTTTTTTACCCTGGCCGGTACGACTAGGGTTAATAAAGCAATGATTAGAAGTTTTAGTAACTGCTTCTTCTTCTTCATCCTAGAAAAAAAAGGATCATATTGAAAGTCTATCTACAGAAATATGTTAACTGACCTTCTCTTGTGCTAAAGTTATAGATGAAAGTGGGATTGGCGTTGATAATGTAGTTGTTGTAGTAGGTAATTATTCCGCCTCAGCAGCTGACTCGTGTTTTTCATGTTGTATTAAATAAGAACGAACACGACGATATCCACACTACAATTTTCAACAGTTTTACGAAATGAAACAGCACAATGAACAATAATATCAATAATTGTTGTTGAATTTTCTCCATCAGTTATCAATGTAACTGTATGTTTGCGTTTAAGTAATGTTTCTTTGCTAACGTTCATTTCGAAGACAATATAGAATAAAAAGACAGAACAGAAGATAGACAATGAAAACATATAGTATGCAAAAAGTTATCTGAAACTTTATTGTTAACATTCTCTTGAATATGACGTTGTTCTTTGAATATTACCTATTAAATTTAGCAATAGAGATATTTGAATTACGATACAGCTCTATGGACATCATCAAATTCAACAACAAATTTAAAAGCTAGACTACAAGAATCAAGTAACGAATTCCAAAAATGGTGCAACTCCTGGAAATTAAAACTGCAACCAACAAAAACTGAATTAATCCACTTTAGTCCTCATCCAAGGAAAAAGTATAAAAATCCAGTGGTAATTGAAATTAATCACACAACAATAAAACCAATGGATTCAACTCGTTATTTGGGCGTTATTATAGACAAAAGACTAAATTGGAGAAGTCATCTAAATCATATAGAATTAAAAGTTAATAATAGAATTGGTCTTCTTCGATTCTTATCAAAATCAGCACCTGAATACAATGATCAAATTATGCTTAATATTTACAAATCAATCGTAAGAACAGTTATCACTTATGGCTTCCCAGTTCTTCTTACAGGTAACGAAAGAATATGGGAAAGACTACAAGTGATACAAAATAAGGCAATACGAGCTGCTTTAAATTTACCACCTTACACATCAGTTCAATATATTCACAAAATTAGCAATCTACTAAAGGTTAAAGAATATGCAATAACACTTTTAACTTCAACAATTGCTAAAGCAAAATATAACAAGGAAGAAGTATTGGAAAAACATCTCAAGGACATTAAAGAAAATAGTTAACACAATCCATAATTGGAAAAATAATTAATCCACCATAACTAAATTTTTAAAAAAATTAGGTTGAGACAAAAGATTTTAATCATGGGTCTCATTTCTCATTTTTTCCTCAGCCTTTTATTGTAACTCGTTTTGTTATATCTCATTTAAATAAAAGGCGTTGATATCCAAAAAAAAAGAGAGTGTTTAGGGGTAGAAATTTGCTCCCCCCCCCCCCCCCCCCTCCTACAGACGTGACAGACATCACAGACCGTGACGGACAGACTAAAGAATTATCAAAGTACTTATTTACTAAATACTTTGATAGAAAGGTACAAATTCGATTGAGTTCTATTCATCGTATCATCTCAGAAAAATCTTTGCACATTTAAAATATAATATGACAGATCTCTCTCTGTATATATAGATTAAATTTATTATAGAAAAGGGTAAGATCTTCAAATTCACTTCTTTTTAAATTATTGCTTTTATTACTATCTTGTATATGTTCTATGCTGTTTACCAGACACGATAAACTTTTTAATACCTATCCTTTATTTGCTATTCATACTGACTATAGAAGTATATCGTACTTTCAAAAAACGATGTGTGCTACTGATTCCATTTATTTACAATATAACAAATTTCATCGTGTTTCACATTTTTAATCCTCTAGAAATTGCGTTGAAAACTTTCTTCTGTTTTTCAGTTTTATTTGCTTCTAATTTTCTCATCTAGCTGTAATGAAGCAACAAATGAAGCAATCAAACATGTTCTCTTTCGTTGTAATATTGATTGTAAACTTTTATTTAACTCATTTTCCATTATTTGATAAAGATATCGATCATTAATTTCGTTTAACCTTCGAATTCGTGGATTTAATTTCCAAAAAACAGCTACAAATATACTTGACAAATAAAGAGCAATATCAGACAAATTTTAAAATTCCCCAAAGTGTCTGAGCAAATTCATTTTTATATGAAATAACATAACTATGAAGAGTTTCTAAATCATAATCAAAGGATATTAATCAAAAAATAGCTAAAAGAAGATGTTGAGTTTGTTGAACAATATTATCAAGTATATATTCATTTGAATAAGGATGTCAATTAGCTTGTACTTATTAATATTAAAAGAAAACAAAATATACATCTACGCTTAAATCTAATTTTTATCGTCTATGTAAATCACATACGTCATATGAATGAGTAAGATGATGCAAATGTTATTGATTTTGTACTAAAAATGCTTGTAATTAAAAAAAAACCAATAAATCTATAACTTGGATTCATTTGTGTATGATCATCTGAATCGAATTTTATAACATATAGATTTTTGGAGAAAAAAAATAACAGTTTCACTTTTGATGCGCACATTGCAATGTATTAGTCTCTGCCGTGAACAATAGTAAACATCCTTGACTGATTACGAAAGCAAATAGATAAAATGAAATACAAGAATTATATATGTTTTTAATCGCCATTTTTTAAAATCATCTTCCGTAAAATTTTCTCAAAAAACTTCAATAATTTTCAATCACAAATTTAATAGAGTCAGTCGTTCACGCTCCTTTTGAATTCTCATTTTGCTACTTCATAAGAAGAATCTTAATTTATTATTATACTTTTTTTTCTTCCGTTCTGTAATGAAATAACGAAAGTTATTCACTCAGCGTATGTTCCTCCGTTTAGTACAGAAAACAACAATGATACTGCTATCCATGTCAAAATATAAAACAGTTGGTTGTTTTGTTGAATAACTTGGCAATTGAACGAGATAGAGCCCTGCGATTTTCATAGTTAAAAAGAGAGACTGAAGCAAAATTCAATGAATCAATTAATATACAAGTGGTCAGTCAATGTTGAAACGTTTCTTGAGCATTGATCTGAAATTTTTCTGTATCGAATTTTTAAGTTAAAATACATGGTTCAATAGAAAAAAAGCAAGCTCTTTCGATCTATGCAATAATGAACTCTAGATATATTTTAGACTCATCGATGATCGTTTGCCCGAATTTGGATCTCTCCGTAAAACATTCATAACTTTTGGATGAAACTAGATATCGAGTTCGTTCTTGCATAGATTAAAAGAGCTTGGTTTTTTACTATCGAACTGTGTATTTTAACTTGAAAATTCGATACAGAAAAATTTCAGATCAGTGCGAAAGAAACGTTTCAACATTGACTGATCACTTGTATATTAACTAATTCATTGAATTTTGCCTCAGTCTCTCTTTTTAACTATGAAAACCGCAGGGATCTACCTCGTTACATTCTCAAGTTATTCAACAAACAATCAACTGTATTAATTTTCTTTACAATACAGCGAATATTCTACTTGGTTTTTTTTTCAAATGATCAAAATTATTAAAAACTAATTTAGACGATAAATTACTTTGTTGATTTAAAAATATATGTTAATGATAGTTATTATTCGATTTTGAATAAAAGAAAACATTGCATTTTTTTTTAAAAATGAATAGTAATATTAATATACATAACTATTAGTGTGTCTTTATTATATGTGACGTATTCTTATATAACAGTTAACTAGTACCATTTTATTTGTATGTGTAACATCACGTGCAATACCATCTTCATAATTCCATCCTGCAGGTGTTAAATGTCGATCAGAAATTGTTCGTATACGACAAAATCCACTGCCATTACATTTTAATTGATAATCATATGCAATAGAACCATTATCTTGATTAGCTGTCATACGACAAACTGTTTCATTAACATCACTTTTATAAAAATTTGGCATTGAAAATTTTCTATCATCCATACAATTACCTAAACCAAGTAATATCCATTCTGATGTTATTAGTTGTTGTTTCATTGTTGATAATGTTAAAAATAAATCTAATGCAGCTGAAGTTGTAGCTGTATCTCGTGTTGAATCACAATTATTAGATGAATTTTTATTCCAAAATAAACCAAATAAACCATCTAATTCACATCGATCTGTTGACCAAAGTGATACTGCATTTATTTGTAAAAATATTGTATATTTTTGTGCATGATATATGTCTGTAAGATATGGTAATAAATAATTTAAATGACGTACAAATATACCCTTGAATAATTTTTGATCATTATCACAATTAGGTTCACATGGTTCTTTTAATATTCCATTTGAATAAGTTAAATATTTTATTGTTGCATCTGCTATCTTTTGTGCTATAATTAATAATGTTGAATTATGTGTAGCATTATATAATAATGCTAAACCTGATAAAATTACACCTTGATTATATGTCCATGTTGTTTGATTATTATTTATACATGTAGTATCAATTAAAGAATTCATTTGTGATCTAGGAATTTGTTGTGGTGAACTAAATTTAAAAAAAAAAATATTATTTTTTCAATATTTTGAACAGAGATAACCGAGTCAAGTCGTTTATTTTTTGTTTATTTCTATAAAGACTTAGTTCTTAAGATTTTTTACTATTAACAAAAAATACTTCGGATGAATTCGCTGATCTAAATAAATCAAATAAATTTCAAAAACTATATATTCCAATAGGTTCTCGACGAAAATGATGAATAAGTCAAAATTCAATCTTATAAATTATGATTTTCTTTTTTAGTATGAATGGCTTGAGTTATGAATCGGACTCGCTTATCTTCGATTTTGAAAACTACACTTTCATTTTTTAAAGTTAATATTCAATTAGCAAAGATATAATTGAATAATAAATCTATACCTCAATCCATCATTAATCAAATAATCACTATTTATCATTCCACTATTTTCAAACCATTGCCATTCTTTTAAAGCCCAATCTAGATAATATGTCGATGATTTACCAAGAAGTTTAGCATAAGGATGTAAACGCATAGAACTTATTAAAAATAATTCATTCGTTATAGCATTTTTATATGAATTTGTTGGGCACCATTGTATTCCTCCTGCGCATTGAGATGTATTCCATGCTTTATTTACAACTATATCATAAATATCTGCAGCACGATATAAATATTTTATATTTGGATCAACATAATATGCTTGAATCCAGCCTAATAACCACCATTGATAATCATCGAAACAATCACCACCAACAAACATATCTGTTTTTATAAATGTTTGATTGAAAACATATTTTAAAGGTGAATCAAGAAGTGATATAAGATTTGCAAGAGATTCTAATGTATTTCCAGATTGCCATGCTAATTCATTTATCCATATTCCAGATGATTCATTATAATAACATGTAACTAATCTTGTAGCTGTTACTTCAGCCCAATTCAAAGCTTGATTTGTTGAATAATTATTATCGATTATTATGATCATCATAGTAGATGGTGATAACAAAAAAATCAATATAGTAGATAATCGTAACATTGACTAATACTAAAATAAAATAAGACTTAATCTCATGAAAAGAACATTAATATAAGAAAAAGAAATTTTTATTTTTGTATACTAGATTAAACTTTAGAATATTTATTTGTATATGACTAAAAGATATAATCTACTCATCAATCTATATTGAAGTATTGTGGCCAATTTGATAAGAGAAATGACTCTCATCACATCGCTAGTTATATCGCTTTTGTTTCAAGCGCACATTTATATAGAAGAAAGAGTAAAGGTCATGAATGAGTAGTGAACGGTCACGCTATATAGAAGAAAAAAAATGAAAATGTGTCACAATAACACACATGGATGAATGACATATTTTTGTTGAACTAGTTCTTTAATATTGAATCTTTATTAAGATATAAATAATCAAAACATAAGAAATAATATAATAGAATAATTTAAAATTTTACCTTTTCTTTACACAAAATAAGAGATAAAACAACGACAAGGTAAGTTTTTCGTTGTTACTTGAGTTTTATAATATAAAATTTTAAAAGAAAAGAATATATGAAGATATAACGAAAGAGACAATCAATGTTAGTTAGATTTCGAAGATTTACTGTTTATTATCGTTTTTTTCTGTAACTTCTCGAGTGAAGTAAAAATCAAGCTGATCGTGATTTTTGATAATCGTTAAAAATTGGATCTCTGAATAGAAATTATAGTCAAGATGCTTTATACATGTTTTATATGTCTTATAGTACGATATAACTTACACTCCAAGTAGAGAAGTGTAGACAGCTCTGGATCCTCAATGATTCAAGAATGCTTATCAACTACAATGAAATATCAACAAAACTTTTTTAGAAATAGCGAATACAACGACACTAAAAATACTTAGTGTGCCATTTATTCTAGTTCACCCGATAAATGAATCAGAACTTTTTATAATTTTTGAAATTATTGATTTTTGTCTTATAATAAATCATTATTCAGTTAGTTAATTTATTAAGCGCAAATGTCCATGACTATAAAACACTGACCATATTCAATTATTACTTAGCATAATACCTTAGAGATTTCTTAGCAAAGACACAATCCAATTAGCTTTACCAGGTGAGATGTACCCAAATTACTTTTACTAAGAAAAAGGCTCTATGTGAAAAACATAAATGTTGGGCGACAGTTAACAGGAAAATAATCTAAATAAGTATATGGTTCATAATTGATTGATTATACGTTTACTGAAGTAAATTTTCCATGCACCTTGAAAGACCCTTAGAAGCAATAAATTATTAGCATATTTGGACAACATACAAAATAATCAATTTCTATAAAAAATCTAGGATATCGGAAAAATAATAATTTTATAAATAGATTTGTACGGAGAAGGCCGCCATGATTGAATGGCTACATTGCTTGGCACGTACTCACAGGATATTCTGTTCAAACTTCAGCAATATCATCCATGGAATGACCGTGGACAAGTCACTAACGGCTAACGTTGATTCAAATGATTCATTCAACTTGAGTCATTCATGCTGACTATATCTTTAGTCAGTATGTTGGACGGAAGAGGGTGCAAATATTGCCGTCTGTAAATAGAAAAGACGATAGAACTCGGCTGCATCTGGGAAACTAGTAACAATTATCGTGATCGATCCCAACGAGCGGTAAGCCTAAGGAACATTATTATTATTATTATTGCACTGACGACGAAACACAATAACTATGATTGGATACAGTTTGAAGTGAATCACAAGCAGCAACATGAAATATTAAATAAAAATGTAATTAATCAAAGATTCAAGATGTCACTGCATGTCTATCTACTTATCTATAATTCTATACCAGTCAATTTTTCTACTTTATAAGATTTATTTTTATTTTTCTGTTCTCACTTTTTTTATTCTTGTGTGTTTGTATTTTGAAGTCAAGCTTTAAATAAAGCTCTTTTTTGTTCGTTTAAAAAACCGTCAAGTAATATTTTAGAAAAAATACAGCTTGCATTTGTTTATGAGAAGAGAAAGTAAAATATATTAGTGTTGAAATTGTTGATTTGTTAAGACCACTCAATTCATCGAGAATGAGACAACTGAAAACTAGAAGAAAATTGTTAAGATATTTGTATTTAGTTAAGAGTAAAATAGGATGCCACTTTCAAACATTTTTTATTATGAGAGTGAAACAATTACTAAGATATTAAACTGAAGATAAATATGATATAAGGAATAATAGACTACATAACTTCCGCTTTGTGCACATATTACAAGTTCTAGCCATGCAACAACAAAGATAAAACTAAGAATCTATAAAATTTATTGAAAATAATATTAAGCAATATAGGAAGAAAAAAGTAAGTTTACAATGATACGTTGGGACAAGTATTTTTGATTTAGTCAATTGAGTTTTGTTGTTTAACTACATGTCGCCACGATACGTTCATCGTTTTTTTCTTATTTAGACGATCCATTTTTGATAAACGAGAATTATTCATTACATTTGTTCCAAATTCATCATTCGAATCCTCATTATCGTCGATACGAATATTAAAAACGTCAGTTGTTTCACATTCATTTTTTCGATTTCTATGTTTTATTGGTGTTTGACACCTAGTTTGGTCGCTACTGGAAAAACGGTCATACATTTGTTGTGAAATAAATGTCAGTTGTTCTCGATCTTGTCGAGCCACTCTATAGAGATACATTTGACGCTTTCTCGTCTGCTGATCAATACGGCGAGAAAACAAATAAACTTCATTTTCCTTGACTTGCTCTTGAAGAAAACGAAGAATTCGATATAATCGATTAACAATTCCATTCTTCTCTTCATTGTTAATCATGTCCACAACGTTATATTTGTGAACATTTCCAATACGCTGCACAGAAGAAGTGCCCGAATGAGTACCGACCACAATCGTTGTTACTCCACCTAAAAAGAATAAAGGTCCGTGTATATTACACTCAACAAAGAATATGAAATTGATTAAAAATAAAATCTAAATAGAAATCAACGGAAAGAAAATATAAATATCTCTATGGCAAGATTTTCAAATATAACTAAAAACGTTACAAATATTCTTTATCTCTTTATTAGAATTATTTATTCAAAGTTCTCTGTAATTATTTGCATCAAAAGTGAATGAAAAATGAACATGTTGGCTTTTATATTTTTCAAGAATATATGACATCGAAAGGTGGAAAGATAAAGCTTATGGAATACTCTAAGTGAATAGTGTTGAGAAAGATTTTATCTAGCTTAAATAAAACAACTTACTAAGAAATGCTTGCAACCAATACTCAGTTGATTCATTCATCGGAATATTCGGATTTGAACGACATTTGAGCTCAATTCCTTCTTCATTTTGTAAAGAAAGCGCATCAATGTGAGCTGTTATTAATGTTCTTAGGTTACCAAAACGTCTTTCGATCAATCGATAATAATTAGCTGTGAGATCGAAATTAGGTGTACATATTTGTTCAAATTGATGTTCGTAATCATTTATATTAATTATACGATGATCATACCGTCTTAGAAAAAGTGTTCGACCAAATTTCTGCACACCTATTACATAATCTTCATTGTTCATTGCAAGTTTTCTCAATGAGTTTCGCTCGCTTATTATATCATATTGGCCAATGTTGATATTACTATGATGAGCAGCAATCAATATCGGAAGAAGTGACCTATACGTAGGTTGTTCAATGGCACCATTAGATAATGGAAGCCGAAACCTAGCGTTCGGATTTGGTCGTCTGTAAAAAGGAGCATAAGGAGGTATCGTTATGCATTGTTCATAAGCTGTAATATTTCTATAGTCTTGAGGAAGATTCCAATCGAGATCAAATTCACCTCGAATCGTAAATGAGTTACAATCAGCTGAAGAGAGTGCAGTATCTGCATTCCAGGTTTGATCATCAGGAACTTCGAGTGGAATTTGACAACGTTGAAATGTTTGATTATCGATTGGTAATTCGCTCATATTTTTTGATAAATTAGTTTATCTGAACAAAACGAAGATCAACAAATCAGTTATCGAATCATGCTAAAATGTTCTTTCGAAAATATTCTTTATTTTTTCGTGCTTCTCATAATATAATCCATATTGATTTTGACAATTATTTCTTACTTTATTTTGGTTAGGAGTAGACTATTCGGTTAAGTGAATATGAACTGAACTGTAGGATTGGATCAAAGAGAAAGAATAAGTGACATAATTCGTAACTCTTTCGTATTATAAAATATTAGTTAATATATTTTTGAAAGAGTTTACCTTATTAAATGATATTTTCCAACATTTCTTGATAACTATTTCTGATTATTAACAAGAACTGCTTTGTGTATTCATATCTGTCATAAATAATCACTCTAGAATATGTTTATTTAATACAATTAATTTGTAGTGTGAAATAAAATCCCACATATCATTGAGTAAATTTCTGATGGAGATATATAAGTTTTACATTTTGGTGCTAAACGAGCTGCGTTGATAAACTTCTTTTAAACGAAATTCTGATCTGTATATATAATGTTCAGTGTGTGTGCGTCCATTTCTCTATTCAACATCAAGATTTAAAAGTCGAATAAGGCAATAGGAAGACACTCGCTAAGGGTTCTTACATAAGATGCTCATATGCTCTTAAGAACCATCTTATAGGGTATCCATCGATTTGCAAGGGCTATGTTACAAGAATGCTCATAGTTTTTAAAGGATATTAGGCAATAAAATGATAAAGTAGGGTTCTAAAAATGGTATTTTTCTAGTCCTAATTCTGATTGAAGTTTTCTTTTAGTTCCAGTGCCATTCTAGGTCTGAAATATTTCCCGGTCTCGATTCTGATCTCGCTCTTTATTATAGGTAAAATCTTCCATTTTCATTTGCATCAAAACTCATGATCGATCTCTCATCAGACTAAAAACACCTTTTATACATGTAGATTGCTAGAGAATCTATATGATTAACACTATCATTTTTGTGTTAGTTTCAGGGTTCCTTGGAAAATTAACGTTAATTCTTATGTTTTTCTCTTATTACTAACAAATAGTGAAGATTTTCTCAAATATACCCGAATATAACAATAAAACTAATTTGTTCATGGTAATGGTAGTAGAGTAGTTATAAAAAATCGTACAAATAAGAGATGTTAAAAGTGTGGTTGAGTCTAATCTATGTATATTGCGTTTTTCACACTCGGCAACCTGCTCAAGTTTCCAAAAAATGTGATTGTTGACGATATAACTGTGATTTCTAAAGAGCTTTTATCGAATTTTGAAACAAAGATAGCCGACTTATAGATCTTCCTGGCCGGAACGTACTTAAGGTAATCCCAAGATTTTTTAGAATAAAGTCTAGAGTATAGCAACTATGATTGACCGACGTTTCCGCGCACGACATTTCCGCGCCGACACTTCCGCGCCGACTTTTCCGCGGACAACATTTCCGCGCAGCAACACTACCGCGCGCGACACTTCCGCGCAAATGAATTTTTTCTCTTCTGTTTATGTTGAGCTAATGCTAGAGGAATTATCTGGATTGCTACAGGAATCATCTGGAATGTTATGAAAATCACCTATGATACTACAGGGATCACTTATGATACTCGCTGGATCGCCTGGGTTGCTAGAATCATCACCAGAGATACTAGAGGCATCGCCTAAGATGTTAGAGCGATTTCCTGAACTGCTGGTAAGCTCACCTGGAACACTACAAGGACCACCTGGGATGCTACATACATCGGCCGAGATACTAGAGGCATCGCCTGGAATCCTAGATGGATCACCTGAGTTGCTGGAGGGGTCATCTGAGATTCTGCAAGTATCACCAATGGATGTGTTTAGATTCATAGGTGATGCCTCTAGCATTTCAGGTGATCTCTCTAACATCCCAGGCGATCCAGCCAATATCATAGATGATGTTCATAACATTCCAGATGATTCCTGTAGCAATTCAGGCAATTCCTCTGGCATTAGCTCAACATAAACAGAAGAGAAAAAATTCATTCGCGCGGAAGTGTCGTGCGCGGAAATGTCGTCCGCGGAAAAGTCGGCGCGGAAGTGTCGGCGCGGAAATGTCGTGCGCGGAAACGTCGTGTCACGAGCAACTATATGAATAATTAACTATTTATTGTCGGATGTTCGGACTATATTCTAAAGCGTTTTATACCTTTAATTTCTCTTTCTCTTGTGACATTTTCTGATATAGTGTTTTGGAATATCATATTAGCATTATCGAAATATAGTACTCTAAAATAGTATGTCAGAAAATATCACAAGAGAAAGAGGAATGAAAAGTGTAGAAAATTTTAGAATATACTCCGAACGTTGGACAAGAAATAGTTAAATATTAGATTTTCATCTCAGATAGAGTCACTTATACATGTTCTTTTAGACGAGATATTCCACTAAGCGTTGATGCAATTAAATTTGATATTGATTATTTTAGAAAACTTTACACCTCAGGCTCAGAACTATTGGACTACCCTAAGCAGTGAAAAACGTGAAGATATTCATTAGAAATACTTCAGAAGAAGCTGCTGATTGAGACCAACCGGAAACAGTTTTACTTCCGATCGTCCTTTTAATGAGACTAGAATCGAGACCGTTTTGTAAACCCCTATGATAAGGTAGTAAAAGGAAGTCAATAAAGGAATATGACTACAAGAATCACAAAGAATATAAATCTATCAGAACGAAAGCTGTATGAAATACCAAAATATGTGTGATTTAAGATTATAGGGTATTTGGACTATCTATCTATATACATAATATCGTGTGTGTATACGTCCGTTACTGGATGAAAGATTAAAGGCTTGCAGTCATATCTTAAAAGAGAAAACAGCGGTGCAGTATGTATGGATTCTCACTAGTATTCTATATTCGTTACCTAATGATTAGCTGTATCTAAAAGATCATATAATGTCGCGTTAAAAATAAAGAAATGAATACTCACTGTTTCGCCGTCTAATCTTACCTTTACAAAGGAGAATGACTAGTTTAATATGCTCTGATTACGATAAAAGTTCTCAACCTTTTATATTTGATAAACTGATATCTAAGAGAGGCTCTCTATCACTGGGAAAAAACCCACTTTCTTTCTACTTATTCGGAAAAAATATTCAAAAAATTGGTTTAAACGAGTATATTATTTTCTCTTTTCACTTAATATAATTAGACCAATAAAAGTTAGTGTTCAATATTTACTTATAACATTTCCTCTGCGAAAGTGACTGGAAAAATTATTAACAATAAAAGGAAAAAAGAAATGACTTATATAATGGAAATTTATAAACTAATAAATGAATCAAGGCACTCATCGTAAATTTAGAAAAGGGGGCAAACAATTTCTGATTTATAAATTTTATAAATTTATGAATGAAATAAGGTACAAGTAGCTGTCTAATTCCACTTATAATATAAATGTAGTTCAAAATTCTAACAGCATTCACTTCTCCTGAACAATAAAACTTCTTCCACTACTTCTCATTTATTATAAATGACATATTTACTGTATGCCACGTAAAGAAATCAAGTTTTCAAAGTTTGTACGCCTTTTTAAATCGAATAGAGTTTTCATTTCCGTAAAAAACCGACTCGATCCTTCTTTTTGGTAGGTAGGTATATGAACAGTATAAGTGACTAAAAGAGGTATATTTGGATTTATTATGTACACAGACGAGCAATGGTGGCGGCTTTTCAAGAGGCGCTACGCATTGCTACACCGCGACGCTGAAATAAAAGGCGAGTTATACGAGAAGGAGCTATTATGATTAACCGAGTACCCGAATTATACACTCTACATCCCAGATACTTTCTATGCCAAACATCCTGAACTATTATATACCCAATCTTTCTCTTTCTCTGAAAAAAATATAATCTTGAAACAGAAACTCTTAGAGTTCAACAGTAGCTTATATTAAAATTTTCGTTATTCAGCATTTATTATAAATCTAATAAATGACGTGATTTCTGAAAGTTAGACACAAAATGAATTTTTTTTACATTTATACCATTTATAATAAACGATACATAGGGAAAAAATTTTATTTTTTTGACTGGCTTACACTAAAGTACGCATTTATATCATATCTAATACATGATAGATGGAAAAAAGAATTTTTCACTTTTTCTTAGATAACAATAAAGTCATCAGTTGTATCACTTAAAAAAGATAATCTAATCAATGCATTTATATTTTATTTTATTATTTATTTTCGAAATGATAAGTACCTTCTGAAATTACATTTATGTTACAACTCGAATCAAACATCTAATGTTTACACAGACACGTTATCTTATTTATAGATTTGTAAAATTTATAAATGAGAAAATATTTTTTCCAATGTCGAGTCCAAAAATAGACAATTTAGAAATCTGGTCCATTTGTAAAAGTATTTGTAGTTTATAAATATATGAATGACTTATAAATATTCACTCGATTTATAAATATATTAACAATTTATAAATATTTACTCAATTTATGAATCTAGCTTGATTATAAATGAATACTTGATAAATAAATGCTAGTATGTTGTATAAGCATCTGACCAATTTACAAATTTTGAACTGATTGATAAACCAAATTTATATCTAACTCTGCATTATCACTGAACTCTCAATAAATAAAAAGGACCCAATGAAATTTAGCAAGAGTGCCAAACAAAATTGATCTAAAAGACGAACAAAAGAAAAAGTAAATGAATATAGATAACATATTCTATCATTACATTGTTTTTATTAATTAATTTTAAATATTTATTTTAAAATTAGAAAAAGAAAACGCAAAAAAAACAGGCAAATGTTTTTGAAATAGTGATGATAATCGATATTTGTTTAAATATTTGTTAATCTTTACTTAACAAGAATTGTTTAATATATAAATC
>JAJEKB010013518.1:0-13207 GCA_022393335.1 Macrotrachela quadricornifera
ATAGCATAGAAAAATAGAGTGAAACACGCTCTATCTATTGGTAAAAAAAGAAAATTTCTCCAAGCCTTCGATACAAGAATAAAGTATCAGGCTCACTACTTTTGGTATACCCTAAGTAAATATCCAACTCTTGATGCGAAATAAAAGTCTTATTTAGCCTTTTCAATGATACGTTTCATTGACTCTTCACTATACCTCGTAAACGAGGTAAGAGTCTAATTGAGACGTCTCAAAGACCTAAACTAATGTGTAATGATCAAAGTCTTCATCCTCATAAGAGTTAAAAGATTCATCGAGCCTATTCAATCAGGACCTCTACTAACAAAGCTTAGAATCTCAACGGCTAGGTTAGTCAAACTATTTTATAAATGGTGTATAATCCAGGGTGAAGCTAACCATAACGCTTAGGAAACCAAACCTTTCCTAAAATACATATCATACCGAAAATGTATCGAAACCTACATTCTCAATATCTAACAGTCACTCCAAGATATACACCCAAACATTCAAAACAAAACACTCACTAGGTAATTGACCTATAGTTTCAATCTGACATCTCAATATTATGAAAGATCTTTACGAAAAAAAGTTTATCTACCCCTAACCTTATGCATACAAAATAATCTACCCTTATACTTCGTTTTTTTCCTAAGTTCAAAAGAGACTGAAAATGATTTTTCGTTTCACTAAAATGAGTAAAAAAATCCTACCTGAAGTATTTTTCATACAAAAAAAAGTATTACTATGTGTATGTGAAATACTTGAAACAGGCTCCCTTATATAAGCTGACATGTTCAAAACAAAACGGTGAGTGGGTAGTCGACCTAAATCCTCAATGAGACATCTCAATAATACAGAAGATTTATACGAGAAGATTTTCTTTATCTCTCAATCTTATGTATAAAAGATAATCTACTCCTACACTTCGCGTTTTGGCTAAGTTCAAATGAGACTGAAAATGATTTTTCATCTTACTAAACTCAATAAAAAAATTCCTACCTGAAGTATTTTTCATACGAGGAAAAGTATCGCAGTGTGTATGTGAATTATTTTGAATGGGCTCCCCTATATAGAGTGACATGTTCAAAACCAATTGTTGAGTGGGTAGTTGAACTAAAGCCTCAATGAAACATTTGTGAAGTACAAAGGATCTTCTAGAGAAAACTTTTCTCGTTAACCTCAGTTGTAGCACATAGTGTATTATTACACTCTTCATTTGGGTTATTTTGAAAGAGGAAGTCAGATTTTGTTTTCAGTAGTCATCAATGTCTGAGATGTGGAAGTGACATAAATGTTTTTTACATCGATGAAAGCCTTCGTGGAGTCTCATAATTCGCTTCATTAGTTGTGCTAAAATTTACGTAGTTTTTTATGAGTCTTTCGGTAGATCATCGTGCGGCAGATAAAAAAATAGCTGTAAATATGTTATGCTGGTGTAGTGAAATAATTAACATAAATTTCCGTATCATGTACTGTTGTAAAATGGGGTTGTTTTTATAGCTTTCTAATTAAAAGAGGTCCTAATGAATTTAAGTCACAAAATTTTGATCAATTTATAGTATATTTTCAATTTCTGATGTTATTTTTGGACGTTACTTTTTGATCAAACTTTATATAGCAATGAGTCGTAAGAAAATGCTAAAACAAGAAACACCATTTTTAATAAGAGATCGATTTATTAGTCAAAAGATTATATGGTTTAACCCAGAGCTTGAGATTCCTATTGTTAGCTCGGATTAGCCAGATATGGTTGGTATATATATGAGTATCATTTCCGAATATAGGAAACAGCCGGAACAATACGGGAAATTGTGACTATGGAACCGGACATATACGGCAAGTTTCGAAATTACGGATTCGGGCGGAAAGTCGCCGGATTTTTTCCGACAGCTTTCCCGACCGTTTCCGATCGGATATGGCAGGAAAATGAGCGGAAAATTCCGGCGAGTTCCGACCCGGAATACTGCTTCCCTGATCCGCTGAATTCCGGCCGGATCCGGCCCGTACGCTTCGACCTGGGATGTTCTTACCGAAACAAAAGTCTAATTTGTAGTGTTTGTGATAGATAGTTTTTCAAGTTTATTTCATAGATAATATTTTTGAGAGTAATCCACAACAATGTGATACTTGTAACCAGAGTATTAACTGATTAAGTGATCGTTTCCTATATAAAATAAACTGTTTCTACAAATAACGTGAATGTTAGTCTTTATTGTTGTCGCTTACGGCCATACCACGTTGAATACACCAGTTCTCGTCCGATCACTGAAGTTAAGCAACGTCGGGCTCGGTTAGTACTTGGATGGGTGACCGCCTGGGAATACCGAGTGTCGTAAGCTCTTTTTTTGCAATGATCATTAACAATTTTTTTATATTATGAATATATCGGGCAAAATGTGTCACTGGCAATCTATTTATTGTTTGAGAAATACTTTTCTGAATGGTACACTATCATCAGTATGAATTTATCTTCAATGATATGTTAGAAAGTTTCAACAAAAACTAATTTGAAAGCATCTGTTAACATGATTTGTATCTAGAGGAAAATATTGATATGTAACAGAATTGTTTATTATTATTGTACCTATTAACATAATACTTATGATCAAGCATTACTTCCGAAATAGAAGATATTATCGAAAAACAAAAGTAGACTAATTTATTAGCATCAAAATTTCAATTTCAACAATAACCATTTTCTGATATTATAAACTTATCATCGAAATCAACGATCTGTATTGATAGCTCTTGACCCTTCGATATTCTGTGATATGGATGAACTGTTACCGAATCAATGGATAATTCATTATAATAAAACAACAGAAGATTTAATTCGATGAATTTTAAGAATATGTCAAGAAATCCGGAAAATAAAAATCCGGAAAAATAAAATTTGGAAAAAAATAAATCCGGAAAAGAAAAAATTCGGAGAAAAAAAAATCCGGAAAAGAAAAATTCGGAAAAGAAATAAAACATCTCGAAAGCTTTCATAGGGAGGGACAAATACGAGTATGGTCGTTTTCGAGCTATCTTTGCTCTTTTCTGTCGCCCATCAAAAAATTCAGACATTTGAGGTTGCCATAGTCTACAAGTCTAACACCGATATCCGCTCCTCTTCTCGAAAGCTCATCGCTTCACTTCTACTTCTACCCAGTCAAGTCAAACTCAATTTCGACGACATTGTCGAGGAAGCATCCGATTCGATGGACAATCACATCGACTACTTTCTAGACTACTAGATGAAGAAGATGAAGTTGAACTTTTGGAACGTGGCGGACCTCAACGGACACAACCTTAATCACTTTGAGGATGAGCAATCCTCCTTTTTGTGTCCATGAAATCATCCGACGAGAAGCATTCTTCCTTCTCTCAATCGCGCGTAACTGCGACGCAGTCTCCGCAGTTGCGCGCACCTGCGACACAGTGTCCGCAGTGCGCTTAACTACGGCGTAGTTGCGTTCGCATCTGCGACACAGTCGTCGTAGTTTCGATTGACGCATGGGGGTATAAAAGGAACTGTCACAAGCATTCTATCTCATTTTTACTTTTTACAATGAGAAAGATACATCATTTTTTTTCTAAAAAAGAAATCAATGCCATGGTGTATTAAATGATGAATTATTAATTAATTAATGATTATCAATTTATTATTAATTTATCATTAATTTATTAAATTTTTATTAGTTTATTAAACTTTATTTAATTTTTATTAATTTATTTAATTTTATTAAATTTTTATTAATTTTCATTAACTTATCAATTATTTTAATTTATTTATTAATTTTCATTAACTTATCAATTATTTTAATTTATTTATTAATTTTTTATTTATTTAAAAAATGCGGATATTGACTGGGCGTCTTCTGTTACAAATGCGATTTTTTTATAAAAGTATTCGAGCATTTTTTTTCTTGTACTAAATCGTTTTAATTGTTATATTGTCAAGAAATATGAAAGAAAAATCTTCATAACGAAGTAATATAATTTCATCAACAGTTAAATAAAACACTACTTATTCAAGTTATGATGAGACTTCTGCAATACCATCTAAGATTTGTTCCATGTATTCTGCAATAAATATTCTCATTTGATTAACATTTGTGATGATGTATACGATGTTGGTAAATAAACAGCAAGATTTCTTCATAATGTATCATAATCTAAATTTTCAAAATATAAGATTTTAATTATCTCAGCATTTTCATCTATCAATGACCAAATCATTTTTGATTGAAGAAAATTTTGATGAGATAATTTCGATTTGAATAACTTTTTTCTTGTTTTTCACGTGATTCTTCTGAATATCTTATCAATAATGGATAAATTCTACAATAATATTCATTCATGAAACCAATTCTTTTTTATCCGAATTCATATATTTAATTCTAAATAAAGAACTGTGAGAAACAGTCAAATAATTCAACTATGACTTACAATTGATTGTTTGAATTCTTTGAGTAAATATTGACAAGTTGTTCATAAAAAAAAAGAATTTATAATAAGATATTATGATTATATTTTCAAATGTTTAGTTAATAAAATTAATTGTTTTTAATCAAATAAATGTTCATTATCATTATAAACATCTTCATGAATATAATGATATAAAACATATTTTCTCTGGACATGCCTTCCATTTTTAATTATTAAAATCGGTTAGAGGAAACGAAATATCCATTCAGTTATTTTGTACACTTTCGATAACGATTTGATGTCGTTAAATATCTTACTAGTATTTATTTTTATTTAATAGATTTTTCTTCATAAAAATTATTCAATTAGCAATGATTTGCATTTATATTAATAACTCAACAAGCTCTACAAATTGGCATCACTAGAATTTAAAAAGTAATTTATCAGTTTGTTATGTTCCCTCATTAGATAATCTTTGAAAACCTTCAAGTACCATCCTTAGGTAGTCCTTAGAAAGCATTTGAAAACCTGAAAGTATCTTGTTGCGGTAGTTCTCAAATACATACAGGTAAGATATCCGTGTAATTCAGAAAATTGTAGAGAACACACGTTGAAATTTCTTGAGAGTCCCAGGAAAACATGGCTATGTTTCTTTTTGCACTATATTTAAAAAATAGATAAAGTATGGATTGTGGACTCTAGTTTGGCTCACGCGAATTTTGGTTCACTTCATACGACCCGAATATCAGCAAGAAAAACTTGAATCTGATGCTAACTTTCATTACGTACAACAAAAGAGAAGAAAAATATAATTACATACGGATCAAAATATAGACAAGAAAAGCGTTCACAGTGGGAAGTTTCAATGCATATATTATCGATCATGATTACCTTCATATTTTTCAATTGAAAAAGGGTAAAAACTATTGTTTCAAAGTAATTTATTCATCCATTTCAGTATATTTGTCTTTCTCAAACGACAACAATTTCTGTGTAAGATATATGATTGCTTTTTGAACAAATGATAATTATATATAGCTTTAAACTCTGACAGCAAGAAAATATATTTGTTTATTAATAGTGATGAAGAAGTGATAAGGAGTAGTCTGAATTTTAATTGGCAGCGATAACAACGTATTTTTTTAAAATAATGCGTATATATAATTTTGATTTCAAGTCATTGTCACTTGCTTTTCAAGAAAGAATAAAAACATGAAAATTGTTGTTCTCTTTTTTTTATGTTTCTAACCATTTCATAAATGTTATTATACAATTCAATTGATTTTTTTACGCAGCTGCAACATTACAAGTTTTTTTTGTGTCTTGAAAGTATCGTTATGAAGAAAACAATGGATGAAAACGTTCATGCAATGCATCCTTTAGAAGGAAAAATATTTCATGCTATTCGTCATTCTCAATATAAACAACTTGCATTATATCTTCGTCATAATTATAATTTAAATGCCACAACAATAGATGGTCGTAATGGTTTATTTATTGCATTAGATATTAATGATGCAGATAAACGTTGTCGTATGATTAAATTCTGTTTAAATCATGGAATTGATCCATTACAAAAAGATAATATTAATGGGTACACACCTTTACATGAAGCTATTGCTCGACAACAACTTGATTCTTTTCAAATTTTACTTGATGAAGTTAGTGCAGAAATAGATTGGCGCTTATTAGATACACGTGGTCGTACGATTTTACATCAAGCAGTTGAATTAAATAATGTTACTATACTTGAAACATTAGTTGCAGTTATGCGTCGTTATAGTATATCTGTTGATTTATTAGATAAAAATGGTTTAACGCCATATTTACTTGCTATAAAACTTCATTTACGTGAAATGGCACAAATACTTGTAACAAAAGGTCATGCAAGTCAACAAAAATGTGATTTACAAACACATCATAGTGCATATGAATGGAACAATATTGGTCATAAAGAAAATCATTTACTTTTACGTCGTAAACTTCGACAAGAAATTAATGATGCTATGAAAAAAGGAAAAATAAATAAAGTAAAAAAGTTAAAACAAACTTATGCTACACCATTATCATCATCATCATCATCATTAAATGAACACAATCGTCCTGATTCATATGTAACTATGACAACTAGATCTGGTTTAAATACGAAATCATCTCTATCAATTAATGAAATGATTGATCATTTATCTGAAGGTGATATACCTGAAAAATTTGTTCAAAGTAAAACAGATAAACAAACTTTTCATTTGGAACATATTGTACCAACATCTCTACCACCTCTAACTACTTTACGACGACATCGACCACGTTCATCATTTCGTTCTCTTATTGATTTATTTCAGATAGCTCCATTATCAACATAAATGTTTTTTTTCTATTAAAAAAAACCACAATATTTTTTTAAATTCATATATAAAAAAAAACAGTGAACCAGCACCGCAGCATAATTACTAATATTAACAACCATAATAATACACAATTTATTATCTAGATTAAGATAATTATGTTCTTTGAACATTATTATCTCGAAAGAAAAAAAATTTTTTTTTTAAATAGAACCGTATAGATATAAAAAATTATCCAAGAAATTGAAACCATCCAAGATGAATTTGTCGAGGATATTCAAGCATTTTTTGCCAATCAGATTCATGACGTGTATGTTCACCAAGGAGAATTGAAGTAGAAGAAATAAATGATTCATCTTTTGAATTAAGTTCAAGATGTACATAAACTGAATGGATTTTATTTTGTGGAATAATTTGTGTAATAGTCTCTTTGATATCGTTATCTATTGATGTCGAACCATTAATACTAGCTGGAATTTTCTTTTGAAAAAAACGACGACCATTATGAAAAAATGTTGCAATTAGGCGAACATCTATCAATAAAGAAAAGAAATATTAGTTATCAATGTATAGACCTACAGTGAAGATTCACAAGTGTAAAAGAAAACGGATTATCTATTTCTTTTCATGATCATAAGACTTATACATATATCAGCTAAATTTGTAAAATAGATCGGCCTGTTATAGTAAATATCAGAGAATAAATTCAAAAATCTATTAAGAAATCTCTTATAAAATATTATTAGTATTTTTTAATGGACACAGACCGAGCTCGAATCTAAATCAAGCAGATTGAAATTCATTTATATTAGTATTCATTTTTTAAATTGTTTTTTCTTAAATATTTTATTATTTAGTAACAGATGTATTCAAAGTACGGTTTAAAATTCTATTTGCATCTATGGTAATGTCTACACATCAGTGACAGAAGTATATTAAGTTTTAACATGAAGATTGGCTGTTTCCTCTAATAATATTTTCTCTCTTTTGCTTAACATTGATTCGTTAGAAAAGATAATGAGCTCCGTACGTTCCTATTTTTTAAACAATGATTAAAATTGAATTTCATATATCATTTTTTATCCTATATTTTATTCTCATTCTGTTTGTAAATATATTCATCTTGTATAAAAAAATTATTTTTGTCTTTTCTACACATACCGATTTTATTCTCTTTGTCTGTTTTACAGAAATAACGTAATTTATTAATATTAATTGTAAATCGTTCTGAAGTTGGAAGATAACTTATTCCAAGAAATACTTCCGCAAAAACAATCTATAATATAAAGAAAAAAAAAACAATTTATAAACATATAATATTCTATCAAACTTGTGGAATATGTTTGAATTCAATTATTTGTTGATATTTAGGTATCATTGATGGATTTAAACGAATTAATCCTTCAAACATTAAATCTTGAATACCAGTTCGATCAATACAAAAAAGTAAAAATCGAAGTGATGTTAATGTTATATCATTTTTATTAAATTGAAATTGTAAATCTTCATTACATATTAATGTATCATTTGATATACGAGATAAATGTCTAAAGAAAATAAAACAAATATTATGAAATAAAAATAAAATAAAATATAAAACTTTGTCGTTTTTTCTTGTTGTTTTTTCCATGTATTTAATGTTAAACTTGATCGACGTTTTTTTGAATTATCATGAAATTTTTTTAATAATTTGTTATCTAATAATTGTATACGAATAAAATATTCAGCATGTTCATCAAATGCTGGATGAGCTGAAAAATGTTCACCATTAGTTAAATTAATATTAAGTAAATTCATTTTTATATCAATTTCAAATTCAACATTTATTTGAGCATATGGAGCTAATGGATATGTATTACTTATTGTTGAAAGTGTACCACCATTTGATAAAGATGAACGAGCTGATTGAGAACGAAGATTTTTTTCATTTACAATTGGAAGATAATCAGTACTCTGAGAAAGAATAATTAATTTAACAATTGATTATTAAAAAAAAAATGCATACAGTGTTGGATTGGATACCATCACTATCTGATACTGTTCCATTAGAAGATTTTCTTACTAAATGTAAATATGGACTTTTAGCTAATTGATTAAAATCTGCAAGTTCATCAGTTTTTATAATTGATTCATAAGATGGTAATGATGGAAGTACAAGTATGCTATTATTTCGCATTGTATTTATTGAATAATATTGTTCCTTATCTTGATAAATATATTCAAGTTTTATTCGTTATTATAAATTTCTTTTTTTTTCAATACTTACTTAATTTTTTCTTAGAATAGTATCTTCGTCTTAAAGGAGATTGTGGATAAATAAGACATAATAAAGTACAACCAACCAATGAAACAAATATCGATACAATAAATACAATTAAAAAACGTTCAAGAGGTGTAAACAATCGATGCCATGGTAGAATACGGCTCAAATGATCAAGATAATCTTCTACTTCTGTATTATTTTTCATACTAAAGTCATTCATTGTATGAAATTTCTTTACATTTTCTGTTATCGATTACTTTGGTTTAATACTTCGTTACACAAGTGAAAATGAAACAGCTGTGTTAAATGCAAGAAAAAAAAAATATTTTTCATCAAAAACAGATAAGTTTTTTTTTGTTTTTGTCATAGTATTTGGTATATATTGTTACTTGTGTGTTTTTCTTTCTTTCTTTTTTTCTACGAAATAAATCTGTTAACTAATCGTCAAATATATTTTCTGCGTCACAGCTGGATATTTATATTCTGATTAATGAAAATTTTCTATCGTAAAAATAAAACAAAAATTGTGTCGATATTTTTAATATTTAATGATCAATCTTCTTTTTGTTTTTTTATAAAAAAATTTTAATCTCAATGAAGAAAAGAAAAATATGGGTTTAGCATACACGTACATATTCGTATATACATATATAGAATTTATAGTAAGAAAAAAAAAAGAATATGAAATAGTTTTATTTTTATCATTACGAATGAATATATAATTATTTTAATTATGTTGCTCGTAATTTTGCTAATCGTTGAGCAAGTTCATCCTGAAATTAAAATAATTTATTAATTAAAATAAAACAAAATAAAAATTTTACTTGTTCTCTTGCAGCAACAGAAATACTTGTAGCAGTAGCTGGTGCACTTGGAATATTAAGATTAAGTTCAATACCAGCTTCATCAGCCATTTCTTGCATAAGATTAGCAACTTGATCAACTGGTTGTTGAACAGATGTTGCATTTTGCATAGCATCATCCATAACTTTTGTTTTTACTTCAAGATCTTCAAAATTTTTTTCTAAACTATCCATTAATTTTGATGTTTCAGTTAATGGCATATTTGCTGTTACTTTTGACATTAATGAAACAGTTTGTTTAAGACTTGCTGCCATCTATATTAAATATAAATCATACTTTAAATTTTATTAAATAAAATTTTTAAATTTTACTTGTCTTTGTGCAGCTGAATTAGCAACACGTGCTTGTACACCATCAACACGTGCAGCCATTCGTTTACAATTTAATGATTCACTATGATGTCTTATAGCATTTTCTGCATGAATTTTTGCGGCTTCAATATTTCCTTTAACTAATGCTTTTTTAACTTTATCACGTTCAACTTTTTCTTGTTTATCATGCGATAATGATTGTCTTTCAAGCATTTTTGTTTGCATTTTAAATTGAAATGCTAATTTATCTATTAAAAAGAAATAATAATAAATATTACGAATATTTTAAATTATATTTAATAACTTACCCGACATATTGAAAAATTTTATGAAATATTAATTAATCTAAAATTTGACATAGAAAATAAATATTTCATCTGACAACACCACCACAAACAAAAAATAAAAAAAAGCAAAATATATATATATGTAAATATTAGAATATAAAATGACTAGCGTAAGACAAGAAATAAACCAATTAAACTAAGACCAATACATGTTAAAGAAAATGTGAAGATTTTGCTTAAATTATCAATATCATATGGTGAATCTAGAAAAGCCATACTATCCTAAAATAAAATAAAATATTTAATTCAAATGTTAATTAAATAAAGATTATTCTTAATAAAAATCTAAATAATATTTCTTTTTGTCTTTGGCTCAAACTTACCCATCCACCTTGAAGTTTAATCCATGTTATTAAATTTTTAATAATATAATTTCCAGTAACATATGCAATTCTATCTGCTATTTGATTATGTTTTCGAGCAATAAATGTACTAAATGCAAAAATAGTTATAATTTTTCCCCATGTAATATGATCATTTTGAATTAAATAATTAAATATTCTTGTTAAATCATTACAAAGTTGATCATTAATTATATCTTGATAATTATTATCATTTTTATCTATTGATATTGTTAATGTATTAAGTTTACGAAGCATACCAGTAAATAATATTTCATGACGATGTATTATACGATCAACTTGATTTTTTATTCGTATATAATTTGGATTTTGTGATGATATTTGACAAATAAGTGCAATAGATATTTCCATTGTTTCATTTTCAATATCATCTTTGTCATCATCAAGACATGACATTGAAAATGACTTATAAATAATTTTTAATAGGGAAAAAAAAATAAATAACTCATATATAATATGTGTCAGTTTATATTATGAGTCATTTTTTTTCTGTTTTGATAGATAATTATGATTCATTTAGAGATCTTTTTAGTTTTTATTAGAATTAATTGATTTAATAAAATTTTTTGATAAAGAAATTAAATCTTAATTAATATAAATTTAAAAAATTTATTTATATTAGAATAGAGGGATATAGAATTATTCAAAGTATATTACAATTGGTAGAATAAGAACAAATAGAACTTTTAAGAATTGACTAACTAAGTTAGTTAGTTAACAAATATCTATATCGATTGAAAAATTTAATAATGAAAATTTTTAATAAATTTATTAATTCAATTTTATTTTCCTATGAAATTCAATCTTCTTCATATACAGCTATCGACAAAAAAATTTGCACAAAATTAACTTTTTTGTGTAACAATTTCTTTATCCATTAGAAAGCAATTACGAAATTCATTTCTGTCGGGTTAGCCATACTCCACGTTGAACATATAGCAATGTGATTTTATTTCTGTTAGACACATATATCGAATTATGACGTTATCTAGTCATTTGAAAAATGATCATAAATGAAGATTATAGTTTTGGAATGAAAGCGTATGATCTGTTCCTGCTATTCCTCGTGAAACAAAGATTCTACTAAGGACTATCTATTATAATATCAACAAATGGAAACAGATAAATTCATTTAAATACCGAGGCAGAAATGATCGACCACGGATCCTTAATGGAATAGAAAGAAAAAATTTATTGCTCGATATACTCGATGTAATAATGCAATAATCATTAATAAAATAAAAGAAAATATATTGATAAAGCACGACAAAATAGTATCTACATCAACAATAAAAGTTTTTGTTAAAATTGACGTTTACAACACGATAATGATCATAAACATACAAATCATATTACAAAATAATTCATCAACCATAATGCACTACAATTGTTTAAGTGGCAACTTATAAAGAATATCTAATCGACCATAAAACGCAAAGTTGAGAAAAGAAAACATTGATAAACTTGAACTTTTTTTAGATGAAAAATTCAAAAATACTGAAATTAGTCTTGTAAAATTTTTTGTGATGTGCATGAAAAAAGTTGTTTATCTCTTATCTCTTCTGAAAATAAACGAATGGAACATTGAAATATGCTATTCGATAGTACTCGTTTTAGGCTGTCAACCACTATACGAAACCACTTGAGAGTAACATGTATTTTCATAACAAAATGTGAAAGGTTTTTTGGCGACAGCTGTATATATAATTTATTTAATTGATGTTGAAGTATAAAAACTGTAAATGGATTTTAAATATTAAAAATATTTAAACATAAAACAATGTTATATCCTATTTCCATTAGTACTTTGATCGAAAATTCGATTAATAAAGCGAAACTATTTTAATGGGTTAGAATGACATGTTTATAGTTTTAACTGTATTGAATTATTTAGTTGATTGCATAGTAAATGTCCAGGTGTACTTGAATTTAATAAGGTCTCGTTGACTTTTCTAAATTATTACTTACAGTATTTTTTGTCAATCTCAGAACATATTCTCATGATAGTTCTAGCTATCAATACAATCATAGGCTAATTAATAGATTAGATCTTCTTCCATGGCTATTCTATCTTGTTGTAACAAAGGCGTACACCTCCGAAATCTATATTTAATTTTTAGATAATTTGTTTACTGAACTTTTCTCCCTTTGTTACTCATAAAAAGCGTCATACTCGTTGTTTATAAATGCATACGTCATACATTGACTAAGTTATTCTTACCTAGATAATATGTTCTATTGTTCTCACAAGTTAGTATTTTTCTCTTTTGATTTAGTGAAATTTTTGTATATTTTTATCATT
>JAJEKB010013519.1:0-15957 GCA_022393335.1 Macrotrachela quadricornifera
CAGGACTTCTTTTACATAAAACAACAGCTCATTAAATTAAAAAAAAACGACCAATAAAAGCTTTTTTTTTTTGTTTATATATATTTACGTATGTGTGTGTGTGTGTTCAAAATGTACAGTTGCTTTTCGTTTTCTTTCATTTATTTGATCGATTATTCGAAAAACGAAATAAAATATATTGAATTGCAGATATACATGCAGAATTTATTAGGTTATGCAGTAGCATTTGGAGCAGGTATTGCTGCTACGAAACTTTTACAATGGACACCAGTATCGAGTGGACCTCAACATGGTGAACAAACACCTGGATCAAAGATGACTGCAAAAGGTATTCAATTAAAAAAAAAGAAAATGATTGTTTGATACTATTATTAAATTTTTCTATGATCACTGTAGGACATATTTTGGATATGGGTGCTCGAATGGCAGTATGTATATCTTCATACATAAATTATTAGAAATATATATATATATTTAGGGTCATTTTGCTCCAGTAAATACTATTCATCAACATGTGTGTGGTTTTCATTTTTATTCTGGTAATTAACTTTATATAATACTGCCTTTTTATTTGATTTATCTTAGGTGAACTTAAGCGTCAATTGATTGCTCATCACTATTGTTCACATATAAATCAAGATGTTCGTCAATGTGTTATTTATGATAGTGATCGTTCAGATGCACGTCTTATTGGTATTGAATATATTATATCTGAAGACTTATTTAATGGATTATCTCCAGAAGAAAAGAAATTATGGCATTCACATGTATATGAAGTTAAAAGTGGTCAATTAGTAGCACCAGGTGTACCAGATATTGCAGAAAAAGAAGTTATGAAAGAAATAATTCATACGTATGGAAAAACTTTTCATAGTAAGCTTTTATTAATTGATAAAATAAAAAGTTAAAAAAATAATTTTTTTTAAAAATCTATTTTCAGCATGGCAAGTTGATCGTGGTGATCCACTTCCACTTGGTGTTCCACAATTAATGATGGCATTTGTACAAGATGGACAATTAAATGAAGATTTAATACGTCAACGAGATGAATATTATAACATATCATGGAAAGATAAGAGACGTCTACGGGCGGATATTGAAGATCCAAAAGATATAAAAGGGGCTGATGCTTGGTCAACATCTGGTAAAGCTGTGCAATTAACAACCAGTGAATCAAAAATGAAGCTGACATAATAGACTTTTGTTAAATCTCTTTCAATTTTTTTTTATCTGATATTTATTCTAGCAATTTTAGGAGTTAGACACCTGACATTGAATAGTATGTTAATCGGTGTCTATATTTTGATTTGTTTTTTTTTTTGAAAAATAGAAAATAAATATTCAAGCATTTTATAATTGACTTGTTATTTTAAATAGAGAATAAAAACGTTTCAGTCAACAGATCGTATCTAATATATTTTTCATTATATTCTTTTCCACAGTTTTATATTTGTAGGATATAGTTTAACACAAGTATTTCATAAAAACAGAATTCTTTAATATATAAAATAAATGAACTAATACAAATAATTTCTCTTAATAAAATACGGTATAGACGAAGTGAATTATCTTGAAGGCACAAAAAACTGCCTAATTCATGTATAAATAATGTTCAGGAAAGTGTTACAATAAAATGCAAGAAATGAATGGTATAAAAAAGACCGAAAGAAAAAACGTCGAAAGTAAAAAATGTCGAAAGAAAAAATATCGAAAGTGCTACAAATGCAGTTTTGCGCACATCCTCACACACTCACCCTCACCCTCACCTCCACACCATTCATACCTTACACTTCTATATGAATACTGTGCGCAGATATTGCATTAGTAGCTCTTTCGATATTTTTTACTTTCGACGTTTTTTCGTTCGGTCTTTCTTATACATACCGTATTAGCAAATTTTATTTTTAATTTCCCAAAAAAATGATTATTCTAATTGTTCATAGTAATTTGTATTCTGAAATTAATTATGATGAGACTATAACAGCTAATGTATTGAATGATAATATTAGAAAGACAAATGAATATAAGTAACTCAAATTCCTGATTCAATAGAAGGAATAATTCAAAAATTTGATTAACATTACTTTTTATTTTGCATGAAGTTTAATATAAAACAAGGAAATTGGTTAATGAATTATATATCTTCAAGACTTAAAATTCATCAAAATACAAAAGAATTAGGAGAATGGTATGAAAATGTTTTTAATCATATTCAAAATTTAACACGTTTAATGATTCCATTTTATTTATATTTAATATTAAATAAATCTTATCAATTAATAAAAGAACAAAGTTTTATTTTAATGAATAAATTTATTCGTTCATCATCATTATTTGTTCAAGATTTAAGTCAATCATCAATTCAATTAATAAGTATTGTAAGAAATGCTCGTTTACCATTATTATCACCTAATTTACGTAAACCAAGACCAACAGAAGAAATTGATGAACAAACATTTGAACGTGTTCAATTATGTCCATCTTTAGCTGCTGGTTTTCCTCATTTTGGTGCGGGAATTTGGAGAAATTGGGGAAGAGATACATTTATATCATTACGTGGTCTTCTTCTTCTAACTGGAAGATATGATGAAGCTCGTTATTTAATTTTATCATATGGTGGATGTCTTCGTCATGGGTTAATTCCTAATTTATTAGGTGATGGAAAAATAGCACGTTATAATGCGAGAGATGCTGTTTGGTGGTGGTTATATTCAATTGTATGTTATACTCGTTTTGTTCCTGATGGTCATGAAATTCTTGAAGATAAAGTATCACGTATATATCCAACACATGATAGTCCTCCCCAAGCAGCTGGTTTACATGATCAATTATTATATGATGTTATTCATGAAGTATTTCTTCGTCATATTCAATCATTAAATTTTCGTGAACGTGGTGCTGGACATTCTTTAGATAATGATATGTCTGATGAAGGGTTTAATAATAGAATTGGAATTGATTCTATCACTGGTTTTGTTCAAGGTGGAAATAAATGGAATTGTGGAACTTGGATGGATAAAATGGGTTCAAGTGATAAAGCAAATAATAAAGGACATCCAGCTACACCACGGGATGGTTCAGCTGTTGAATTAGTTGGATTATCTCGTGCAATTATTTCATGGATTATTGAAATGAATAAAGAAGGACATTATCCTTATGATTCTGTTGAAACATCGATGGGTAATTTGTTTTTTTAAGAAGAATTATTTTATTTATTTTTATTTAAAAAAAAAAGGTTCTGGAGGAAAAATGAAATTACTTTTTAATGAATGGTTTAATAAAATTGATGAAAATTTTGAAAAAGAATTTTGGATTGATGAAACAAATTCATCTAATTATGTTAATAAACGACAAATTTATAAAGATACTGTTAATTCATCATTTGGATGGTCGGATTTTCAATTAAGACCCAATTTTCTTGTTGCAGCTGTTGTTGTAAGTTTTTTCTTATTATTTGAAAAAAAAAAATTTTTTTAATTAAAAAAAAGGCTCCTGAAATGTTTGATAAAACTCATATATGGTTAGCTTTAAAACAAGTTGAATCAATTCTTTTAGGAAAATATGGAATTAAAACTCTTGATCCGAGGTAAAAAAAAAACATTTTTAGTTTTGAAATTAAAAAATAAATATTTGTTTGTAAAAGTGATTTTAATTTATGTTGGTGATTATGTAAATGATGATGATTCATATGATTATAAAAGAGCACGTGGTTTTAATTATCATAATGGTCCGGAATGGTTATGGTTAACTGGTTATTATATACGAGCTAAACTTTATTGGTCTCAAAAACAAGATGATACAATGATTTTTAAACAAACAATTAAACATATTCAAAAATTGTTATCATCAATTATGGATTTATTTTATTCAACTCCATGGAAAGGTTTACCAGAATTAACTAATGCTGATGGACAACATTGTCCTCATTCATGCGATGTACAAGCTTGGTCAGCAGCAACCCTTTTAGAAGCTTTTTATGACCTTAATCATTTCTAAACTTCAACCAATCTTATCTTTATTCTTTCATCTTAATAGTCACGCATCCTTTTTTTTATTAGATAATAAATTTATTTTAGTATAGATTATTTCATTCTCTTTTTTTTTTCAAAGATAAAACTGTTTAACAGTTTTTAATCAATATACATGTTTTAAAGATTTTTTTAAAAATATTTATTAAACAAGCATTTTATTAGACACAATTATGTTCAGATTCTTTTTCTTAATGACAGTTGCAAGGCTTCAAAATAATTTTTGTGGATGTTTCTGTTATTGATATAAGCTATGAACATTTCTCCACCAGTGGCAAAAGGATTATCTATTTTTTTTTTGGTGCCGTCTCTAGACTGACATCAAATATTTAGCCGCCTGAATTTCGGCTTTAATGCGACCAAAAGATACGAAACTTTTGCAATGAACTATTAACAGTAAGACCTTTATGGATGCAAAGTGTCAGTCGAAAAATCGAACTTCGATTTTTTTCATATCTCTGAGAGATTGATTTTGTATTGGAGGAGAAGATGTATCAAGTTCATTGAGAGTTGAAGATGATTTGATTGTATTTTTCTATTTCTTTTCATCATTATTGACACTTAATTCATCATTTGATTGACTTCGATTTCTATGATCATCAACCTTTGAAGAATAAACAAAATATATTCTGATGATATCCGGCACGAATCCGATCATTTTCGATCGGATCTACAGGTCGGATTGAATCACATTCCAAGTTTTATTCTCAAAGAATCCAAAAGGTGGTTTGACAAATGTAAAAAAAAAAAGAAGTGATCTTATGTTTTTGAAATTTATTCGAATAACAAATAACTTTTAATAAGAAAAAACACATAATTATTCGTTAGTGAAAATATTTTTCATAATTTGATAATAAACAATAGTTAATAATGTGATTGTTATTTTGAATAATAAGAAAATAGAAAATAAAAATATGCAAAGACCAATGATAAGTGTATAATATACACTTGGTGCATCTGTGATAAAAAGTTCAGCATGTATACACAAGTTTATTATAGCAAGCAAAATGGATATGAAAAACAATTGCAATGGTGTTTTGAAAATCATCATCATTGAAATTATATTAACGTAAAATATGAAAATCAAAAGAAGTTGTAATGGAAATAAAGTATCATCATAAGACTTTTTAATGTGTTTACAATTGTCTAGTACATATGTAGATATAAAATTATAATCTAACTCATGGATTAAATACCAACATTCGCGACAAACCCAATCATTTATATCAAGATTATTTTCAGCAACTTTCTTCAATTCAATTAATTCTTGTTTAATTGTATTAAATTCATTTCTTTCTTTTTTCAAATATTGATCAAAATATTCATGTTTAGAATAAACATTCACCATAAAGGAATAAAACATGGAAAATATTCCGTAATAAACAAGAATTAAAATGAAATTAATCAATAATATAATCCATTTATTTTGTTTTAATAGATAATCAAGTGGTTGTGGTTGCTAAAAGTATAAAAACAATTGAGTAGAGGTTTTATTTGGATTAAAGATCAGTAGTACAATCGGAAAGGAGACATAAACAGGTAACTGTTTACTTCGTCAAAAGATTTTCTCAATGAAATTTTACTTTTTCAAAATTGAGCATCGATTTTGTAATGAGATAGTGATTCGATATTATTTTCTCATACGAATTTCATATGCATCAAATCTTTCATGTGAAAAGAAAATAACAAAAATTCGTATTAAAATCAGTTAAATCCTCATCAGAAATCCTTGGTTTTAATCACTTCTAATCAAATATTTGAGTTCCTAATCGTTTTTATTCCTGTGAACAACAAAAAATTGTGTTTGTCTCAATTTTTATCTCGGAAAAACTTAGTCTTTTATTATTTTTTCAACTATTCGTGTAAACGAATAATAACTATAACACGAGACTAATTCTTGGCACATATATTATATTGCTCTTCGTGAACGCACAACAGTTTGTGCGTACTTTAAGGTCATTTTCATTAAGAGGGTGAAAAACTAATAAATCAATTAAAAACCATTAAAACATCAGCGAAACCAAACAGTTTTGAAGCACTTCAAGTCAGACAAAACGTGGTAGTTGCGCCACTGCTAAGAGTAAAGAACTGTGATAATACAAACGGAGACGTTGAAGCGTATTGCCCGTCAGCCATCGAAATCTGTTGCTATTTATAACGAAACTAGGAGTTTTTTTTTCTATTTGGCAGGAGAAAATAAACTTAGTTCTACTAAACATCTGATACAGCCCTCTCTTCCCGTTCGAAGTTGGTTGTCTCAAACCAGTCATGGCAAAAAAAACATTTCTTTTCTGAGTAATAGAGAACTCTTACTTACCATCTTGTCCAACAAGTTTTTCTTAATTTTCCCATTTAAGGTATTATTCATAGCATCCGAATAAGATGACATTATAGCAAAAATGATTTTATCTAAAAAACAATAACAATAGTATAAAAACGAAGGCAGTTAAAAATCTTCTTTGATTATACAGAAATGATTGAATAAAGAATGAACAAAAGAGAAGAGAAGGACTTTCCTTTTTTTTACTGAACTGCTTAACGAGCAAGGAAAGAAAATATCGTTCATAGCGTGGATATATGCATCGAAAAGTTATATTATCTCAAAATAATACAGGAAAGAAATGGGAGAAAGAATAATGTTATCGACATCAATACAATAGAAAAATTCTAGTACAATATATTGGTACAGATGTTTAAGATGATGATTAATCAAATCATTATCAAAAAATGTACATTGTGGTGGCGATTCACTAACCGTTCATGATGCGACGACATCCGTATAAAGAAAACTCTCTCTATTGCTCAACATCTGTTTTTGAATAAAAACCAAATGTATAAATTGATAGAAAAAAATATATTCCATCTACTGATGTTAAAATTAGTTAGAACTCTTACCAAATTTTATTAAACAATTATAAGGAATTTGTTATTATTTTCACTTTTTTGTTATGATTTGTTTGGTTAACGTTCACACCAGATGTTAACCTATGTACAATATATAGATATAGAAATACAGAAAAAGTCAATTTTATCTTATTGGTGGATTTTTGTTTTTATTCTTGTTTCAGTCCTGTCAATCTCAACATTCGACGATTCTAATAATTCTATTGGTTAATGCAATTTTATCTTTTCTGTCTGTTTAGGGCATTTGCGTTCCGTACAAATGCGGAAAAAGATACATATCTCTTTCTCTTATATTCCGTCGCCACAATCAGTTGCATTTTAAATTTGTTATCATTTATTTTAGTAGACAAAATGAAATATGTGAAGCTGTAAAATTTATATATTTCAATCTTATGATTGTATTTTATCACTACTTTTAGCTACAGAATCATGAGACTTCTAGAAGTAAAGATCTTGATTAGGTTTAATTATACGTGACAAAAACTTTAGTTCTCGGCATGAAGACGAGATATAAAGGATATCATTAACATTTTATCTGTATCTTTATTTATTTACACTTACTTTTGACTGTTTTCTTTTTCACATCTACTTATAATAATAGACGGATGAACACGTCATCAACACAATGATTATTGAAATGATGATCGAACAATTCCTTGAATTAGTTTACGTGTTAAAAAGCTTTTTATTCAATTTTAATTGTGAACAATTTCAATAATTCCATGGATAAGATTTTAAACTTATTCATCTTCATATAACACGAAAAGACTTCGACTATCTTCATTGAAATGAGTGAGTTCTCAATTTTGAAGTTCATACAAAAGTAGTCTTCTTGAAATAATTTGTAAAAAAATGAGTTCGTACTTTTCCTTATTAAAAAGTTTAGATGTTAAAGATTTATTCAATCGAAAATAATAGAACAGTTTTAATCTTTTTTTCTTTAGAATAAACTTTCACAAGAAATAACATTAAAAGTCGAAATATTTTTAAGCATCTTTTTTATTTTTTGCATATATTTCCATCATCACTTTTATAATATCATAACAACATATCCATCCAACAATAAATGACATTAATGCCAAACTAGTTTCTAATATAAACGTTACAAGTATATCTTCAACTACAGAAACAGTTAATATAACAGTCGACGTAATGAAAGTAATAATTAATATGAATATCGAGCCATCATAAACAAAATTAACTATAGTTGTATTTAATAATCCATACATATTTAATATTATTTTAAAGTATTTGATTGATGTATTTTGTACACGAGCAATTGATTTTAATTTGATGATTTTTTCTAATGCATTATAACTAGTGTGGTATCTGATACAATCGGTACAATAATAATTATCTGACTGAATTTTGTGAAGAATTGTTAATGATTGATTATCATAATGATTATTGAATGAGGTTAAACCATTAACCATGCATAAGTTCCAAGCTGATATTCCAAACATAACTAAGATCAACACATAAAGCACCGAAATAAATCCAAGTAATACAAATAAAGCTGTAACATTAGATCTATTTTTTATGTATGATGCAACAGGTATCTAAATAATCAAAATAAATAACCTTTTATTTATGTAAATATAAATTTACTGATTTTTGTCGATGAGAAAAATTTCCTCTTGTTTGTTCAGGTCGACCTGAAAAGAGAAACAGAACTTTATGTTATTATGCATGCAAATTAGTTTTGAAATAAAAAATAATCAATTATATTAAATGTTCAATTAACCTGTATTTGTAGAAGACATTTATATGAAACACAATATACATGTACAGTAGAAGAAATTTTTTCTTTTCAATGAAACAGAAAGTTTAAAAAGAAAAAAATTTTTTTGATTAAAAAATAAACGAGAAAACATTCACAAAGTTTTCCAATAGATTCTCTTTTACAAAATTTCTGTTCTGCCACGAGCACGAAACGAAAAGATGAAGTGAAGACAAAAGAAAAAATTATCTAAAAAATTATTCTTCTATAATTGGTGGATTATCAATGATTCCTATTAATTGTACTGTTTAGAAGTTTTTTTAAGAGATTAAATATGATTTTTTAAATGAAAATATTTTCAATGAAAAATTTGTTGCAAAATAATTTTTATAAAAGTATAAGGTTAGTAAACAAAAGACGTCGCTGCTGTAACTTATTTATTTCATACGAAGAAATAGATTGTGATGTAAAATAATTCTAATTAATCAAGTATAATTGTATGTCTTTTTATAGATGTTAACTAAATTTATTCGTCTTGTTGTACCAAATGGTATTTCATCATCAATCGATCATTATCCATTTCAAATAGATTTTTTCAGAGTACGACGTCAAAATCGAATGAATCATCGAAAACAGGTTCGATTCAAATCGTCATTGATTTTCTTTTCTAATTGAAACTCTTTTTAGATGAAAAATCATTAGTTGAACAAAATAAACAAGAAAAAGTTTTACGTGTTGAAGATTCATTAAAAGATTTATCATCCGTTCAATGGCGAACTGGACATAATGGAAAACGTTTATGACCACATGATCAATGGCCTGAACGTGATTTAGTTAATTATCCACCATATAAATTACGTGACGCACCAAATCCTGTTCGTTGGTATTGTGTACCTGAATCATGGTTTAAATTTTTCTATGAAAAAACTGATGTTACTGGACCATATATGTTTTTCTATGGTTTACTTTTTTATGGATTTAGTAAAGAATATATTGTTTTATGGTATGATTTCACTGAATATCTTATTTTGGGTGCAGCTGTTATTACTGTTGTTAAAAAGTAAATTATTATTGATTAAAAAATGAATTCTTTATTGTTTAGAGTTGGTCCAATGATTGGTGATGTTTTTCGTGGTTGGCATCAAGAAGAAGTTGATCGATATACATCAGTAACGCCTGGGCCGAAAGTTTTCAGACAAAATGTTCGGCAATTTTTTGCTTGATTAATATGGTCAGGAGAACGCATAAAACACTTCGTTAGATGCAGAATTCTCTGCTCTTTTAGAATCCATCTTGAGAATTTTTCTAGAAGCTCTAGGACCTGAAATATGAGCAATGCTTTGACAAGTCCGAAAACCAAGTCTGGACGGCGCTCAGACGCTGTAAGAACATTCCAGAACCATCCAGAATCAAAGTAATTTTTGTTATAAATACATCATTAGAAAGCCCACGCTTTTCTCTACAAAAGAGTGTACTGATCATCATTTTTGCATAAGACTCCTATGGACTTTAGATCAAGTTAGATAAACAACAGACCATAATCGTCGTCTCGGAACTAGTCACCGATATAGGGCCCGTCCAGACTTAATTTTCGGACTTGTCAAAGCATTGCTTATATTTCAGGTCCTAGAGCTTCTAGAAAAATTCTCATGATAGATTCTGAAAGAGCAGAAAATTCTGCATCTAACGAAGTGTTTTATGCTTTCTCCTGACCATATTAATCAAGCAAAAAATGGCCGAACATTTTGTCTGAAAAGTTTCGGCCCAGGCGTTAGTACAAAATTCGAAAGCAATGGCTGGAAAAATGTTACATGGTTATGAACAATCTTTAGCACGTGCTAAAAATGTTGGACAATTAGCTGATACAAGAAAAGAAATGGTTAGTATGGCACTTGAAACAGCATATTGTGATCGAATGAGACAAATGTATGAAGCTGTTAAACGTCGATTAGATTATCAAGTTGCTTTACAAAATGAAAGAAAAGATTTTGAAAGAACAAATATGATTAATTGGATAACAAGTGAAGTAAAGAAAACAATTTCAGATAAACAAGAACAAAATGCATTACAATCATGTCTTCAACAACTTAGACAAATTGCTTCACAAACACGATAAATCATGTTGAAATGCTCGTACAAATGTATATAGGTGATATTGCTACACCGCAACATAACGATATTTATAATCAGAACTATCAAGATGAAACCACATAACATATAATTTAGTTTTATCATTCCAAATAACTTTAGGTCTTTCAATAACATATGGACCTTTTAGATCTTTTATAAAAACTTGTTTTTGTCCGCGTACTTCTCCCATATTTATCCAATTAATTAAATCTTTTGAATGATAACAATTGACACCATGATCAGATCAGATAATGTTTCAGTTTTAAGAGATTCTCCATACCATCAATATGAATTATCATTTGGATCAATAAGAATACCTGTTGCATGAGCTTGAATGGATTTTCCATCTGTATCATTCCAAACTACACCTGAATATATTTCACGAGAATCATTTAATAACGATTTCGATACATCACATATTATATAGAATTTTATTCTTTGAGAATAAATAAGATTTGTTTTTAAGATAATATCTGAATAAATAAATCACAGACATATTCTTCTCATTTTATCTAGTTTTCATTCTATTATATTTAGTTTTATTATTTAAAATGAAATCGAATTAATATTTTGTTGTATAATAATGATGATTTCTAATAAAATCGATATTAATTCATTATTAAGTGATGATCGACTTTTTGTAAATTCTTAAGTTATTTTTCGATTTGTGCTTCTTCGCAAAAATTAATTCATTTAAATAAATTTTCCTTGATTTATTTAAAGAGAATTAATTTGATGAATATTTCGAAATTGTTCATGATAAACTTCAATGATTGATATTGAAAAGATAATTGTTTATTTAAATCTTTAAAAAATAATTTAAAATTATGTTGTTAATATATTCTAAATAGTAGATTGATTTATATATTAATTAGAAAAACTATAGTAGAAATAAGATTAGAATTATTTCTTTAATTATTTTATTCTGATTGGAAATATTTTAAATAGGACTTGAGAATTATTTATCATAAACATTTTAGTTGAAAACTAAAAAAAATTCTAACTAGAAATATTAATAATTTTTTAGTTAATAAAAAGTTAAAATATAAATAACGCTCGTTGATGCTGACTCGCTTAGCACTCGACTGAATTATTAGCATAAAGTAAATCTTTTTTTCTCCTGTTAAAACAACTCGTAACAGCTTAAAATGTATTATAACCAACTAGATAACAAAATTTATTTTATATATCATAGAAACAAACAAAAATGAATATGGAAAAGACTAATATCTATCAAAAAGCATGCACTACAAAATAAAATAAGAAAAGATCAAACTAAACTGATTTTAAGAACATCAAGAATCAGAATTTCATATTTATATAGAAGATAAGTAAAATCAAGAGAAATACTGATTGTTCATAATGAAAATACATACAAATAATGAGAATAGCCTTATTATATATAAAATTTATCGAAACCACTCTGAGAAACGTTCTTGTGTATTTGTATATAGCTGATCAAGTCTTTCAATTTCGGCAACTTGAGATCTAGTTGGTTTTATCAGCAAAACTTTGTAATCGAATGGTCGAAGAATAGCTAGATCGACTAAACGTTTTATACGAGATAGTGGTACATATACTACTGCAATATCATCAGTTTCGTTTGGCAATTTCAAGTCAACAACGACTTTGTTCAATGTTTGACCTTGACTTTTATGTGTTGTAATACAGTAAGCAGGTACAAGGGGTAGTGCAGATCGTTTAATTGATATTACTGTCTTTTGATTTGATTTTGGTTTCTTATCTTTTGGAAGAATATCAGCAACGTCGACTCGAAATGTTTGTTCTACTAGTGGGATTGGAATAAGTTTTGGTTCTAAACCTTCGAGCCTGCATTCAATCTTCGACTTATTAATTTCGATCAAAGCATGTATCGGTCGACGAATATATTGCGTGTTGTTTGGAAACATTTCCGATAAATTTTCTGTTGATAATGATTCTTCAAGATATACTAGCTGTCGAAAGATCCCATTAATACCATTGATAAGGCCAAGCTCAGTAGCAATATTTTGTGTCAAAATGACGGGCATTCCAGGAACAAAAGGTACTAGACCAGGTAAATGTTCTGTCTTGCTGTCCGATAACTCTAATAATTTCTTAGCCAATATCGAATTTTCGATTGGTTTACCCTTGCAAGTATCTTGAGCGACACATACCGTCGGTGAGTAACCTATTTGTGTTGCATTATGAATTGCTGCCTTGTTGTTTAATTGTGTGCGAATTTCGTTTCGAAAAACGAGAATAGGAGCCTGAAAAGACGAAAATAATTTTTTTTTCATGAAAAATTAGATCTACTTTGTTCCATGGAGAATCATGTAGAGATTCAATCGATGGTTGTTCCACAATCCGTGTCTGCAGTAACTCATAGTCGTCATAATTGCATTGCCCACGACGAAGCCGATCAAGTAGTTGAAGATATCGTAAATCTTCTGTACGCATCTGTTGTGTAAGTTTCACCACACAATTAATTTGAAGAATTAAAGAACGTGCAACACGTTGTTGAATTTCTTTTTCAGATGGCGCTTTGCTTTGTTTTTTTCTTGATGGTGCGGAAAAATCGGTGTGTAATGGTGAATCATAGACCGGCCGGTACTGTAAGTAATCACCAAAGAAGATTACGTTTACACCACCAAATGGAACTTGGGGATCGACATGTTTGGCAGAGCAAATAATTCTATTAAGTTTCCCTAATAAAGTTAAGCCAACCATACTCATCTCATCAATTAAGAGATACTCGACAGGTCTCCATTCTTTTTCATGTTTGGAGTCACCCGGTTTAATGGTACGTGGCTTTCCTGAGTTGCGTTGTTCACCTAAAAATGAATGAATTGTCATTCCATCAATTTCAGCTGCTGCAATTCCAGTAGGTGCAAGTTTTCGCATCATTTGCATTCTTTTTGTAACAATAAAGTATTTTGTCAGAGCACGAATCAATTGTGATTTGCCTGTTCCTCCACATCCAGGTATACACATGATGAGCTGTCCATTGTTGTCACCTGAAATATATTATTTGGTCGAATAAATAATTATCTATTTTAAAAAGTTACCTGTGCGGCATCGAGTATCGCCATCAAGATGATTTGTTATTATCAAAAATGCAGCTTTTTGTTCTTTGTTCAATGTGAATTCATCAATGATACTATTTTGCGCCGAGAAATTGTTTTTAACTATGAGAACTGGAGGGATTGATATATACTTTTCCAAATTATTTCGATCGTTATATGGATTGATTACTGTCACAACGGCATCTGTCACATCATTGAAATCCAAAATATCATCATCTTTGCCGTGTTTGCCCGAAATTAAGCTGCGTCTAACTCGATCTTTTTCTATTTTCAGCTGATCTTGCCATTTTGAATTAAGTCTAATTAAGTTAGGCGTTGCAGAGACGAACGATATCATCTGTTGATTGATGATTGTATTTGTGAAGCGTTGGTTAAATTCTAAAACAATATTTATATATTTTTCTGAATAATATGAATTACAAAACAATGAACACTTACGATTCATATGATTGAACCGTCCAACTTTTTCCACTGCTTCAATAGTCTCTCGAATATACACATTTTCTGTTGAATTTTTCGTCGCATTAACTGCAGCAGTTGTATATTCGTCTACGTTGCCTATCAATTGAATTAAATCGTCAATATCATCCACTGCGTATTCACCATGAGCATCTTGATTAGATGGTAAAAATGCAGGATCAATCGAATCATTCTCGACCTGTGCTTCAGCAATAACTTGAAGTAAATGTTCATCGCGATCTTTTTTACATTCATGTAAAAGCTGGATATTTTCTATAATCTTCCACGAATGAACAGAAATAAGATTTTTTCGAGATTCAAATGCATCTTCCCATGTTTCATTGACGTCACAAAAGTCAATTACATTTCGCCACGGCACAAAAAGTGTGAGAACTGCTCGATTATATCGTTCCAGAGTATCATCACGATCTTGTCGAGGAATTTGAGGACCATAAAGAATCGGTACATGAAGTTGACTGTATTTCATCAATATATGTGTTGTTGCTTGTGGATGTTTTTCTTGAAAAGAAAAACGTTCATTACATGGTCGACCTCTTTGATTAACTTGTCCTGCTTCAGTCGTGGAAGACTTCGATAAATATTTTAAATCTGTTTGATTAGTTTTTTTCTTATAAAATGTGCTAACAAAATCATATAAACATGTGTTGTTGAGATTGTCTGAACGATATTGATAGTCAATGCGTGTATTCACAAGTATGAAATTGTTTTTATCTTCTGTCGATTGAATTTGAAAATTTTCTTCGTCGTTATTTTCATCATTAATCGTGTCATTATTACACATATCTTCATCATCAATTATATCTACATGTAAAAAAAACATATTCTTCTTTAATCATCATCAATGAATTCTTTCATCCTTTCACATATTAATGAGAAATCATATCTGACTGGTTCAACTTCACGCTTAATACTTATTCAGAACAGTATCGAATTTATGCTGTTCTAATCTCATCTAACAAGACTTATTGGTGATACAATATATTATTGATGTTCACACTTTTTCAATCATCACTACCGCTCTTTATTTGATGGATAAATCAACTTGTTTATTTCTTTCCCTTTGATTTTCACAGATTGTCTATATATGGAGAGTTATCGTTCTTTTCCATCATTTCTCTTTCCTTCCTTTCTCAGCATGTGTTCATGTTGTCAATTAATTATCGCTGGACTGTGTCTATCGCATATGACCTTTCTTCTTTTTTTTCGCTTTCCTCTTTCCTTTTCTTGTTTCCCTCCCACGTCTCTCTTCTCTCTTCTCTCTTCTCCTCTCATCTCTCTCTCTCTCTTTCTCTCCTCTCTGACTGCCTATGAATAAAAAAAAAAAGATTGTCACTGTATCAGAATCAACTGAAAATAAGTGTGTAATACAAAATAACTAAGTTTACCGTGTGATTCTAGTTGTAGATTTTGCTTCGCACGTATTTCATTTAATTCAGTTTGTAGAAATCGTTCAGTTTGAATTAAAATAAATGCGGAAACTTCGGATTTTATCCGAAAGTTATGTGTACTGCAAAAAGTGTATGAATCAGATGAGTCATTATGGAGTATTTGGACGTGAAAATTATCATGACAAATTGTCCTTGTGAGCACGATTTCTGTTGACTGTTGCTCATCCGGAAGGTTTTTGGAT
>JAJEKB010013522.1:0-22684 GCA_022393335.1 Macrotrachela quadricornifera
AAATTTTGTTTTTCAAATAAACAAAAGAAGAAAAGCAACAAGATGTAAGAGAGATTTTTTAGTTTTTAAAAACGTATATTCAAGAAACAAAATTAATTCAAAAACTTTATTATTTATTCGTCGTTTATAAATATATACTTAACGTTAGCGATGTATAAATAGGACATTTTTTTCTTATATGCGAAGACGAAAATATGACTATAGGAAAGGCAATATCGGCATTGTCAAACATTAGATATATCGATGATGTGGGTCAACATGACAAAATTGTGTCGATGCCGAAGGAATGAAAACAACGATATTTAATATTGAATCAAAATTTATCTAATCAAATGAATATCGAACAACTCATTTCCAGTTTAAAGAAACAAGTTGTGAAACTTGAGCATAAATATTTCGATTCAGAAAATATGAATAAATTATTGAAAGATAGACTAATCCAAAAGTTACTCCACAGTCTTTGATAGCAAATAACTTTTTACAAAAATACAGTAGAGATGCATGATTTTCGTCATTAGATACAGTAATATTCATAGCGTCTACACACCTAAGAAACATCAATTTTGAAAGAAGACTTCAACAGCTACTGCCAAATTGTTATGTCTTTCATTGTAAAAGTTTTTCAATTTTTCTGAGTAATCCTAGTTCAACTTCTCCAACATACAACTCAAAAATACTGTTTTAGCAGTACAATACTTAAATCTTTTCAAAATATTCTCTCAAATTCATATCTGAAGAATACTTGTTTAAAAATCTGAAAATTTGATTACTAACATAGTAGCTATTGAAAATCGCACATCTCTATCTTACTTTTGCCTACAATTATTCATAATAAAACAGTTGTCGAGTAACTGTTTGATCTTCTGATAACAATCACATTGCGCGCTAATTAAAACAAAGATTTAAATAAGTCATATTTCATAGTTTATTAAAGACATTATGTGATATTCTTATAGATTTGATGGTATACGCAGAATTTTTCTTATCACTTCACCCAAGATCTAGATCATGTGCCTCTCACAAAGTTCAGTGTTATCTGACAGGGTCTTTTAATGTTTATTCAGAGAATGCTATCCATGAAAAATGTCGAACTTAACTTAATCTCGATATTTTTTTTTCTGATTATTTTCTATCTCATAAACTAAACCGAAATAGTTCTAAAACTATTTACATATTAGTATTCAAAGCAAAGGAAAGAAATAAGCAGTTATATCATTTTTCTTATACTCTATATCTTTTTTCGTTTGATTAATGTATCACTTTCTATAAAAAAAGAAGATGAATAGTTTTATTTTAAATAATTAACTAATTAAAAAATTTTATTTTATTTACATGAGATCGATTTGGAATATTTTTAATATGATGATTAACACGATTATTAGAACCATTTTTAATAGGCATTAACGATTCATGATCATATTGTGACCAATCAGCTTGACATGATTCAGTTAAATGACCATTCCAATTTGATAATTCATGCTAAAAGACAAAAAAAAAAGGAAATAAATTTTAATAAAGATAAGAAAAAATAAAATATATCGAACTTTTTGATAATATTGAATAAGTTCATCAAGAGATTTATGCACTTTTGCTTCACCAATAACATTATATTTCGAATTTTTTAATTGATTAATCATATAATGACGACAACGATCTTCAGCTCTATAAATTGAAAATTATATATAAAAAAAAAATAAAAGAAAATAATAGTTACCGAAATGATAATGAAAAACCAAAACGACTTTCACTAAGACGTATTAAAAAACAACCAATTGATTGATTTGATAATAACTCTTCTGCTTGACTATATGAAAGAAAAAAATGATTTTTTTCTAAAATAAACAAATCATATAAATTTCTTTTACTGTCGAGTAATATTTCCATGAAACCAATTCGGAAATGTTCCATTCTGACATACATATGGATATTGTGTATCACGAAACCATCTTAAATATAATAATAACAAAAAAAGATCTTTATTAAATAAAATATTAATTATTTAAATTAACCTTAAACAAGATTCTCGTTCACCTGGTGAACCATATTTAAGTGTTAAATAAGAAAGTAATGAATCATAATCAACTATTAATTGATTTGTTGTTAATGTATTTGTTGGTGTTGTTGTTGTTGATGATGATGTTTTCGTTGTTGGTAATGAATATTTACCAGCTGTTCCATTATTAACGAGATGTGATGATGAATTTAGTGAACTTTCACGTGCGGGTGGACAAGGTCGAAGATTATTTTCTGGATTACAAACTGGTGTTGTTTTACCTTTAAATAGAATAATTTATATTAATTATTTAATATTTAATTCAATAATTTTCAGATAATAATATTCGAAAAAATAGATCTGTTTTTATCGTATGGAATAACAAACCTGGAAGTTTATCATTAAGTTGAATAAGTGTATGAATAATTTGATTATTAATTTGTTCAATATTAATACAAAATTGATTAATTTCATTTTGATATTTTTGAGAAATTAATTTTAATTGATTGAATTTTTTCCTTGACATATAACCACGAAGTCCTAACATAAAAAAATATAATATTTAATAATAAAAAAACTCAACTATCTTCTTTTCTAATAAATATTTTACTTCGTTGAATTAATAATGCTGCCTGCCGATATTTATTCATTAATTTTTCTAAATGTTCAGGATGATAATATTTTAAAAAAACTTTTGTTTTCCTATATAAGATAAATATTTTTTTTTATAATAGAAATTTATCTTTCTTTTTCATTTCCTTTACCCTAATTGCCACTCATTTAATTTTGTTTCTTCAAGAATATGTTGACATGTTATTAATGGTGAATCATTTGAATGATATTTTGATAAAAGACCATATCTATAAATGATATTATTAATAAAAAAATTAATATAAAAAAAATGAAATAATTATTTACTTTCGTATAAATTCATCGAAAGATAATCGTACAGAATATCCTTCTTTACGTATTCGAGTTGTTTCTAACATACCACAATAACGAAGCTGAATAATTCAAATATTAAGAAAAAAATTATTTTAATTTTTTTTAAATAAGATTTATTCGTACTTGTCCACGAACAAATGTATCATCAAATAGATGTGCTTGTTTTTGTTGATTAGGTTTAAGACAACGCATAAATACTGGATGTGATGCACACATTCGTTCCATCAAAACTTGTAATGAATTCTAATATATACATATACAAAAATAGGCCTAGATTTATATATATTATTTACTCGATATTGAGCACCAACTGTTAATCGATTTCGAGCATCTTTTTCAGCTGCTGTTCGATGTTGAAGCTTAAAAAAAGAAAGAAATAAAAATTTCATTTTTTGTTCATACAGATGTAGCTATGATAATTCTCAAAAACAAATGCAAGTCTCTTTTGAATCAGCAGATAAGCTAGTCCGACAAATTGATATTAGGCGAGTAAAGTCAGAAATTCACTGGTTTAAAATTTCAAATATTTTCATTTTACGTTTGCCGATTGTATGTACGAATTAGATATATGATTTTCTCTCTTTTCTATTTCACTTTATTCTCTTGTCTCCTTCTAATATATTCAAAGGTTTCTATCATATTTTGGCGGTCTGAAATGATTTTCAAGAAGTCCGATTCATTGGTTATTGCTCAATATGTCCGAATTTCACAAATCCAAGAAAAATTTATAGCCACTGGATCAAATCATTTTTTGTTATTTTCTTATCGGTTTCAATTCTATTTCTGTTTCTATATAATAAAAATGTAATATTACTCCTTGATTTAAATTGATTGTTCCATCAGATGGATTTCCATGAAAAAGTAAACGTATAAGATCATCTTGACTATGTTTAAACATATCAACAACACTATCAGATAATGTATCACGATTTTTTTCCAAAAAACCCAATGCATAATAAGAAACTTTGCCAGCATAATGATGAATTGTAAATGAATATTTATTATTACGATTTATTGAATAACATTCATGTTTATTTGAACCAAAATGATAATTTAATTTTTCAACAAATGTTTGATCAGTTGCCTATTTAATAAAAAAAAAAAAGAAAACAAACATAATTAGTTATAATTGAATAACACAAGAAAAATTTTTTTCTATACTTTCGGTAATCGACTTTCATCATCTAACAATGAAAGAATTCCCAATGGTTTAGCCATAAAAAGTTCCTAAACAAAAGAAATAAAAACAATATTCAGATGAACAAATATAATTGTATTTTTACTAATAATGATTGATTATCAGTAAATGTTAATGTTTCAGCCATGATACCTTCATTTTCATATTCCATCATTTCCATACGAAAAATATGCTAAAATAAACAATCCAAATAATTACAGATTTTCATATAAATAAAAATAAAATTTTGGGGAAAAAAATCAAGCGAAATTCTTATCATTCTTAATTACCTTTAATATTATTCTGAAGATAAATATATAAAAATATTTACTATAGAAAAAAACAAATAGAATATTTTCGAATAACATACTTGATTAAAGAAAAATTGAATTTGTTCATTAGCTAAATTGATACATAATTGTTCAAAACTATTTAACTCAAAATGTTCAAAACCTATTATTTAAAAATAAATTCATATTTATATTAAATTTATTTGTTCTTTATTTTTATTCACCATAAATATCTAAAAGACCAATTTCAACAACTCGATGATATTGTTGAATTGGATATGGATTATTTAATGTTTCATTTATTTTTCCAATAAGCCAAGAAAATAAACGAGCATATAAATGTTTTGATAAAGCATCACGAGCATCTAAATATAAAAATATTTTTTTGTTTTTTAATATATATATATATTTTTAAAATACTTTGACTTGATTGTAAACTAAATTTTCTTGTTACTCTTTCATTTCGTGTTAATGTTGTTATTGTTGTTAAACATTCCATAATTAAATCCGAATTAACACCAAACATATTCTAGAAATTTTATTTTATGTTTTTAATTAGAAAATTATTATTTTACATACAGCAACAATTGCAAGATTATTTTTAGATTTTTCTTCATTAAAACATTGTCGTGTAAAACCTTCATCATCAATAAAAAATTCAAGATTACCAATCGTCAATATACCAGATAATATACGAAACATGGAATGTTGTTCCTTTAATAAAAATAAAGATTTATAAATAATTTATTTGAATAGAAATTCAAATCTATCGAACAAGAAAAAACTTTTAATAAAGAAACATTCTACGGGATGTCTCAAAATAATTTTTGTAGAATTTTTTATGATATATCTTTTAGAAAAAGGAAGAAGATTTTATCATTTTTCTACGCTGAGATATATACAAAATAAAAATTAGTGCAAACATTCTAGAACATCCAATAGGACTGATTAAATTTCACCTAACTATACTATGAACTAAAAGGATATTCTATTTATGAATATGATCTTGAAGACTATGTATTTCCTATGGAAAACTATTTTAGTTTTTAATTCATACCTTATCAGTAAAATTAAGTAATCCCATTGCATTGATAACTTCATCTAATGAATTTACAATATCATTATTTTGAACATCTGACGATGAATTTGTTAAAAGATATCTTTTAAAATAAACAAAAAGAAAATGAATATTATATATTTTAAAAAAATATTATTTCTATACTTATAATCATATTTTGTACGAAGACATAACATTTGTTTCATTTCTGATGGGAGATAATCAAATAAATAATAAAATATATGAAAATTTCTTTCTCCTGGACTTTGTGTTACTACACGTGATTTTTCTAATAAATAATCACTTATTTGAGCACCAATAACTAAAAGAAAAAAAAATATTTTAATATAAATTTCTATCAAAAAATTTTCTTTACCTTTGCCATTAACAAATTTTAAAGCAATATATTTTCCAAATCGACTGGAATTATTATTCATCACAGTTTGTGCATTACCAAAACTTTCTAATAATGGTGTTGCCTAAAGAAATTAATAATATATTTTTTTTTCAATTAAATTGAAGAATATGATAATAATTACTTGTAAAATTTGTTGTTCTAATTGAGAGCTACCACCACATAAATACATTAATTGTCTTAAAAATAATTTTGTACTTTCAGTTTTTCCTGAACCTGATTCACCACTAAAACCAAAAAATTTTTCATTATTTATATAAATATTTTTCTTACCTAATTACACAGCATTGTTGATCATAGATACCATGACAAACATTTCGATAAACAAGATCGACAAGTGCATAAACATGAGGTGGTTTATGAATATCTGTTGAATATCGATATAGATCACGAATCTAATTAAGAAATAATATAGAAAAAAAATAATAAAAAATAAATATTTGATATTATTAATACTTGTGAAGTATAAAGACTTGTTTCATTAAATGGATTGACTGCTACAAGAATATCTCCAAGATAAGTCTAAATACAAGAAAACAAAAAGATTCGAATAATCAAATCGAAATAAAACTTACATAGATTAAATCTCTTTCATATCGTTGTTTTAGATGATCAAGTAAAATATCTTCTGTTAAAAGGCTAAGTTTAGCAAGATCATCATATTTGCCTATTGTTGATGTAGTATCTTTATCAGATGATAGTAACTGTTGTTCCTGTGTCAACATGATTGTAACATCTGGAAGACAAATGAAATTATAGAAAAGAAGATGGACTAAAGAAAAAAGCTTAGATTATCCAATAACTAGTCTGTCTCGTCGAATATTGCCGCTCTCAGTGGCTTATATTATTCGTTTACGGTGTCATCAGAACATGTTCAACACCTTTTTCGGTTAGATGATACGCGTGCACCATCACGACTATCTGTTTCTTTTCTCATCCATATGCAAATAAAACCTATCAAGACAAAAGAAAACGAAAGAAAAAAATGAAGAAATAGGAGGAGAAAAAGAAAACGAAGAAAAATATACACCATCAACATCTATAAGACAGGTAATTTAGGACGTTCTTTCTCGTTCAATCGGATAATCAATCTTCTCCCTCATTTAACTAGGTCACACATTCATCTCTCTCGTACGAATATAGGGATAATGACAAAATAAAAACTTTAGAAAATCAGCTATGCTAATTAACTTTTTTTTTTAAAATTCTATATCACATAAAATGTTAATAAGAAAAAAAAATCGCAAAGAACGTGAGCGGTTTCTTTGCTTCTATGTCACAAATATAATCACCGGAAATAAAAAGATTGATATAGTATAAATATATACATGCACACATACACACATGCATACAAAAGATTAGTCTATTTCTTATCAAATTGACCAGTCAGTACTTGAGTAACATAATCGATTGTTGTTGGATGTCTTAATATAGCTAAATGTTCCACTCCAGGTATTTCTAAACTATGTATATCCTCTTTTTGTTTACTTTCCCAATTTTTAAATCCAAGTAAACTTCTCATATTAACTGTTCCATCACCATTATCAGGTAATACAACTGGTAGTAAATCAGGAAATGTACGATTATCATATAAAAGTACACCTGGTGTTGGTATTTGACTACCATATAATTCATGTATTTCAATTTCAGGTGGTTTTAATTCGTCAACTAAATCTTTATTATTTAACCAATAATCATAACCAGTTGGAAATTCTATATCATTAAAAAGTGCTTCATAATCATTAACAGTATAATTACGTTGTGGTGAAACAACAACTATTTCATCTTTATTCCAAAAATTAATACTTGGCATAACAAATGCAGTTGATGGAGCAGAACGTTGATAAGGACGAACACGAATAGGAGAAACAACATATACCTTAAAGAAGAAAAAGAAGATAAAGTACATCTCGAATATTTAATAGATGTTATTTGAGAATAGGATAATTTTATTCATTATTTAATGAGATACTAAATGAAGGATAGATCATTTTTTACTTCATATAATTTTATGTAATCGACCTTTATATGTTATTTCGTCCTATAAATAATATTGTAAAATGATAATTATAACTGTGATAAAAAAGGGCAAATTGTGATGATATAATAATGTATTTTATTATTGATCAACTATGTTTATTTAATTTTTACGAAAAAATCATTATTTTTTAGTTCTAAATTCGCTAAAATATCTTTTATAAAACTTTCTTTTTTTACAACATAATCTTAATTTGAATATCTTACATCAATATTATCTCCACTAATCATTAATCGAAGTGCTTTTATAGCACCACCCCATGGTGCAGCAATATTAATCATTGAACGAATATATTTTGCTTTAAAATCAGCCGTTTGTTGATGAAGCCAATACAAAGTAAATGGTCCTAAATGAATTCTTATTAAAAATTATAATCATTTAAAAAGAAATCACTCACCTCCCATACTATGTGTTACAAGTACTACTTTTGTTTGATTATTTAATTCATACGTATCTTTAACTAATTGAGTAAAATTATCAAAGAATTCATTTTGTTCATCCAAACCTCGTCGAAAATCATATCTAATAACATCAAAAAATAAAATTCATTTTGTTCTTATCAATAGTGAAATAACAACGTACGGAGCTCCACGCAAATTTACTCCTCGTGTATATCCAAGTGTAACTAGATTTCGTATAATTGGTGCAAAATATGATGCATAAGATATACCAGATGCATCAAAAAATTCAATCGTTGATGTGTTTCCAAAACCTGGTATTTGTATTTCTACTCCATCTAAATTTGATGTTTTTTTTGTTGTTGCATTATATGTTAAACGCATATTATCAACAAAACAATCGATAACTTCAGGAAAAAGAAGACGAATATCAAGCCATAGTTCAAACCAATCTGAATGGCGAGTACAAAAAAAATGTGGTGGAGGAAATGTACGATTTAATCGTGCCCAGATTTGTGAACCACCATCACCCGGAATAAATATAGCTGGATACTGAATATTAACAGCATTGATATTATTTAATGTATAGATGAAAGTAAAGAAAAACAAATGGTAAATCATATGCCAAATAAAGAATATGTATAAAAGTAAAAACAAATAAATGAAATTTAAAAAAGAATGTTTTGAATACCAAGGGATTAGATTTATTTTCTTTGTTTTTATTCTTATGATTCGAAGATTATAATTTCATCGTTAGAGAATAGATAAGAGTATGACACATCGGACAGCAAAGAATTTTAAACCAATGAAAACTTAATTATATACCTCTGCCAATTCAATTATTAAAAAGTAGATATTACATTTAATTTTGATTTTTTCTAAATTAATAAGGATATTTTAACAATATTTATATGATTTTAATAATTATTCAATTTCTCATCTATTAGCGACATCTGAAGATTCTATCTTTCAATGTAAATTTTTTTTTGTAATTAAAGAAAATGTTTCCTTCGAATTCATGAATAATATTTTTATTCCGTTATCAAACAAAGTAAAAAAAACATACACAGAGTGTAACTATTATTTTCATTTTCTTATCTATGCAGCTAGTGAAAAGCGTAGGTTATTTTGACGTGATAATATCTTTCAACAATGTACTATATTGAAATGTGAACGTACATGTCGTGCTTTATGTGACTGCTATAAACAAAAAACTTTGTTTGTACCATTTAAATAGACATAACAAATTATTCATCTCTAAATTGAACTCTTTGATCGAGAAAATTAATGCACTTGGTGATCGGATTAGATCGATTTTTAATTATGAAATACCACGTCATTGTTGAGATAAAAGCTCAAAACAATGATTCAAATGAATGTCCTCAAAAGATCAATCATTTGTGTTGAGAAAAAACATCGGAAACCCCACCAACTTATAACTATTATTCATAGACACTTTTTTATGTTTATCAAATACATGATCATTCTTCTACAATCTATATGGGATTGAGTTGCAGTGAACAATTTTTATTGATGCATCGAATGCCATATTTATGTCTGATTGACAAAAGGATAAACATAGTAAAAAAAATTTTATGATCGCATAACATGATTTAGGATATGTATTGGTCATCATGATTAAAATGATTTATTATAATTGAAGAAAATAATATTTATTTCGTTAACGAAAGAAATGAAGAAAGAACATGGATATCATCTGTGTGTTTCGATAGATTCTTGAATGTATCAACACAAGTATGAGGTCTATATTGTGAAATTTAAATTGCCACCACTGGTGGCTATTATCAAAGAATGGAAATATTGAAAGAGACAAACGGAATATGATCGAATTAATGGGCTAGTTTCTAATAGTAATACTTTTGTTGTGATGATTAGAAATCAACATGGAAAGTCGGTAAAAATAGGCTTACGATCTTGGAAAATATTGAATCACATTTAATCATTATCATTGAATTTTGTATGTTATCAAGATAGAACATTTATTTGTAGTTCATCTCATTCAAATGAATGGTTAGATGCTGATTATGAAACTAAACGTATATTACACGTTACTAAAGATGGAAAATTAAAAAAAAATAGATTCGTATAAAGCAATCCATTATTGTATGACACTATTTAATGCAAATAGTCTCGTTGTCTTAAGAAGTGATGGAATAAACTTTCATAATTTCAATATACTCCATTAGAAGATGTCTTCCTGTAGAACATAATTAAATGTATATCGTTTATATTTTTGTTCTTTATAGAGTATACGTATTTAGATTGTTTACCAGATCATTTAGTAAATTTAAAGAATCAAACCCATTTTTTCATATCATAAGGTATGGAAATAACACTATTTGTTCAATACTGTGAACCAATAACAATGAATAAATGAATACGCATATTTCTTCAAAAGGAAACAGAGTAAAAAAAAACGCAAAAAAAATTAGTAATATAGATAGGAAGATGTCGAAGTTTATTTGGTAAATGAAGAAGATAGTTCACATAGTATGAAAGCAGAAATATAATAGTACTGATACAATATTATTGGTGATTCGACAACAAGTCAAAATTGGAGACGGTTACTCAATGCTACAAAATGTCGTCACTGTGATATTTTCATTAAGAAAGTACTCATTTTTCGGATACAACGTTTTTTAATATGAATTTTAATGAGGCTTTCAGCATTGACAAAGTTGAATCCTGAATGATTTCTTCATACTTAAGAATTGCAACAGTTCATCAGATTAGAACTATTATTGAACCGTTATATTCTTATTCGATAGGAACCTACAGGAATCTCATTCAAATCGAAAGATTGGAATATTTATTGATTCTGATAATCGCACAGAATCAGGAATTCATTAGAATCCGAGTATCGAATTCGTCACTACTAGCATGTGTAAATTTCAATCGAAATATATTGGTGGATCGAATTACATGAGCGGATGGAAAAGAAAAACTACTATCTCATTCACATCCTTTACACTTTTCTTCTCATATATTTTGACAATGCCGAACAAATTTGTCTCTCAAAATCGCAAGTATATGAGAACATCTTAGTTGTTAGCCATTATATTTCTAATTCCTTGAACAGCATTTTTATATTCGTCGACGTATATATTATTTTTGGGCATGTTTGATGAAGCAGTGTCTAAAGCTTTTTCATAATTGATTAGTGCATTGACATAATCATTTTTCATTTCATATAATTCACCTAAATTGTAATATAATCGAGCAAATAGTGGATTGTCCATTTTAATTGTCTCCTGATAGATAAGGAGTGCTTCATTGTAATGTGCTAATCCAGTTTCAAAGCTACGACGTTTAGTATATACTTTTCCCATGTTATTGTGCCATACACCAGCATCTTCATTAGATTGATTTTCTTTAGCTTTCATTAAATGTTCGAATGCTTTTTCATACTCTTCTAAACGAATGTAAGTAACACTTATATTACTATGTGTTCTTGAAATTTTTTCTTGGTTTTTTTCACAAAAGCAATACGAAGCTGTATCTAATGCTTTTGAATAATATTTGAGCGATAAAAGAAAGTAGTCTTTCGCTAATTGATCATTTAAATGACGAATTTTGTTTTCGTCTCCTAACGTTATATATAATGAGCCAAGATTACTATAGGAATCTAAATGTGAAGGATGATGTTTTGGTAGATATTTTTCTCGGCTGTCTATTACATATTCAAAACATTTCAATGCTGCTACAGTATCGCCTTTGACTGAATAAGCTTGACCAAGACAAGAATAGGTAGTTGCAATTAAAGGATGCGCTAATGGTAGGTATGCTTTCCGAATTTCAATTGCCTTTAAATAGTATTCAATTGATTCTTCTACAGTATCCATCAATGGTGCCATATTATTTTGTATTGTTGCAATCAGTGTATAGTTTGCTTCTGATGATTCTAGTTGTAATTGAAGTGCCTTTTCGTAATATTCACGAATTAATGAACAATTAGATCCTAGTTGTCGATGCACTAGACCAATATTATTGTAAGCTACTGATATTAATGTAGTATTTGATGGATCATATTTTAATTGAGTTTCAAGACCAGTTTCATAGTATTGTAATGCTAATTCATAGCACAATTTATCGGAATATGCTTCACCAATAATATAATAACAATGAACAATGACATCGATATTTAACAAGGAGAACTCATGACTTTCAGTTAGTAAAAGTTTACAGTAATGAATTGCTCTATCATAATCACCCATGATTAATAAAAGATAGCCTAAATCTGCTTCTGTTGCATGTTGATTGTGTCGTATGTTAAAATGATCATATAATTCCTGTATTGGTGCATCATCTTCATGTATAAATGTCAGTTTAACATTCCATACGTTGTTATCTGAAGTTCTTTCAATGGATTCTATACGAAAAATAGTACTCATTGAAAATAAAATCTCATCTTCATGCTTGAAATAACTGTATTCTCTTATACTAGCAAATGGTCTCTCACTGTCTGCATTAATCAAATTCAAATCAATTGTCATATGAAATAAAACACAAACTAATTGTGGATGAAAAATATCACTGCCCGCATAAATCATAGCGATACTACTGTCTGTTGTAGTGGATAAAAACGAATTGATTGAAATCAATCCACCAATATTATCTCTTAGTTTTTGAAATTCTTCTGTAGTCATTTGTTGACCACGATAAACAGTTAAATAATCAAGATCATATGATCGTAATAATTCTATATAGTCCTTATATAAAATTTGCAATTGATTGTGAAGATCAATAATAAAAAATCGAAATTTAAATATGAGATCAATATTTTCTGTTCGTAACGCTTTATTTAATAATCGATATAGATATGAATCCCGTGTATACCATCGAATTGCTTCATCTGTTTGATAGTTTTTGTTAAAATCATCAATAATCAATAATTCTCTATCATTATCAACATAATGTTTACGTCCAATATCAATTAATTCTTGTTTAGCAATATTTGTTTGTGGCATATGTAATAATGTTTTTCTTAATAATTGATACCAATAGAATGTACCATTTAAATTACTTAATGATTTTTCATTTGTATTGAAGAATGAAATCGATGTTGTATTTGAACATATTTTTACATCTCTCGTTAACATTACATAGAGAGTTTCTTGATCACTGAAGATACCATGAATTTTTAGGTAACTTTTACTCCACAATTCATATTTTTCTTTGTTTTCACAAAAAATATAAATAAAACGTAATTGAGGTAAATCATGAACTAAGGATACTATTGCTTCACTTAACAAACCCGATGTAATTAAAAATACCTGTTCCGTTTTAATCGATGAAATATAATTAAAGCAATCGTCAACATTGTCAAAGATTTTTAAGAAATTTATTATACAACGTAATCGAATTTTTATATCAATTGAGTACGCCTGAGAATCGAGCCAAATAATGGTAAGTTCCTCAAGATTTTCGTTTGATAGTATATTTGAATCCATTGTATAAAAGACACAACCAAATTAATATCTACAAATATAAAGAAAAAAAGTCTTTAATTTGCTCCGAAATTGAATGGAATGCATAAGACTATAAAATCTAAACAAAATTTAAGGTTTTTTCGTACATTACTCAATACTAATTGACGGGTTGATTAAGAGTATGTTGCACTGGAAAAGAACTCTCAGGTTTTCTTCTATAAGAAAAGTTACTAGGAAAATAGCCGTTCCAGTTAAAAGTTCTTTTTGTAATTAAATTGCAACATAATATAATTGCTGCTATTTAAATATGAAAGTGGAATACCAAGTTTTTCCTAGAGAAAGATTTAAGGATTTTTCATCCTCTATTAGAGTATCTAAATATTATATTTCATAAATATCCCTTGTGTTTTTTTCCTGCGTATGCTTATCATTTGTTGCATACCATTAAAGAAAAAATTATTCGAATTTTATATCAAAGAAAGAAGATCAACTTAGATTTTTGAGCATATAGATCAATCTATTAGACTTTTGGTGCTATTGCAAGATATCATCTGTTGATGGAGTAAGCATCGTGTCTGACCGAAAAAACCCCATTCTTATAGGTATAATTTGGCTTTTCTTCTTAGCCATGAAACAAACATATGGAAAGTCAAAGCTGTACCAATGAAGTATAACATCTACCAGTTCTACTAAAATATGAAGTTCATCCAGATATATTTCATAAAATGAACTAGGTCGGTTTTTTTCAAGTGCACTCTTCATAATTAGACAGATTACTTTCGTTTTCAGGTAAATATTCTTTATACCAACAGGAAGTCTTAAAAACTAATATTTTCCCGCCAAACTCGACAAACGAATGGTTGTAGTGGTAGAGATCAAAAAGAATCTTTTGATTTTTGACATTTGAACATTTTTTTCCGACAAACTTGTTTGAATGATGAGAAATTGAGAATTTTGCCAAATGAAAACATTCTAGAAACGATAAGATGCACGCATTCTAAATCAACACATCAAGTTGTATTGAATAATATGTAAAACAATTCAACTGAAATTTACTTTAATTTTGTACTATTACCATGTAAAAAAAGCTAGTTGAGACTAAATAATTGGACTTATCAAAATGGAATATGATATTCTGTATTTACAAATTTCACATTCTATCTCCAAATTGTATTTCATCAATACTGTAATAAATTAGTAAAGAAGTTTACAAAAGTTCGTCTAATTGTGAATAATTTAAAATTTATCAAGCAGACTAGATAACAATTAAGAGTGACTATCGATATGAACTTGTTAAAGTAAAAATTAGATGTTTTGCACTCGTTTTAAAATCGAGATTAGAAAAAAAAGAACTTGCTGCATGAAAAAACGACGCTTATAAAAATTTAAGGTATCGCTTACATTGCATTATTTTTGAATCTATATAATTTATAAGAATACAGAATGTTCCAAAAGTCCAGTCGAAAAACAAATGTGAGCATCCATTTAATCATTCATATGATTCATATGAGACTTGTATAGTTTCTTTACATATTCATTAAGGTTCTATTTTATATAAATTCATCTATAGTAGGTGCACCAACGTGATGTAAGATTTATTCAGAAATGTATTTGAACTTGAAATGTGTCTCCATTACCTACTTAATGAAATCTTTAACAAACGTGTTGTAAAAATTATTCTCTGCATATTTCTATAAAAAAAATATCGAGTTGCGACATGTTAACTAACCGTAACGCCTAAGGTAATGAGTCGCCTCTTCTATTACACTTGTTAGGAGATCTGTAAGTTCATGTAGAGTTCGTCTAGCATCATTGTCTTACTTCTGAAATGATAAAATATACCTTTAAGATGGCACAATAGTTTCAGTAGTCTTAGGTGTTCATGATTCTGTTAGAGATCTTGTTATATATAGAAAAATAAAATTCAAATTATATTCATAAAGATATCAAAATAAATTTTATGTCACACTTCTAGAAATATGTTAACGATAATATCTTTATACATTGCATTTGTAAGCGATCATTTTTTACACCTATCATAGACTTATTTATGTGAAATAAAACTTCAATGAATATCACATGAACAATAAACAGATACTTACAATGATTTTTCAATTAGACTTCTAGATTACTCTGTAGAACGTTTATTTAATTAATCCTTCCGAATACTATTGTTTGCTCGTAGTAGATAAGGTTTGTGGTAAAATTTGTGAGACTTTGTTAAATATTTGTTCATTCATAAGAAAGTTTTGCGTTGATTGCGGATCAGAATATGGTGGATAAGGAGCAAATGTGTGCAAGAAGAGTATTATAAAAATATTTTCTTCTCTTGGTACTTGTCCTGTCCATGGTTCAAAAGGTACTTCAAGTTGTGGACATGTAATCCATTGATTTGAATAGTCTGGTGTCCATTTCCATCGAGCACGATCTTCATTTTTATTTGTCAAATGCGATTCAACTTTATAATAGATTGGTGTACGATCAATCCCAGCCGGAAATTTATAGATCCGTTCATTTTCCGTTAGTGATAAAATTGGCAAAGTTCCTTTCAAGAGACGTCGTAACCATCCTACACTCTCTGAAAAAATATTTGATGCGATTTTTAATGTATTTTCCATGGAAGGATAATCACTCGAACGAAAACAATCATGTAATATGTACATTATTGTTAATGGTGATAATATTGATAATGTCATTTTATTTACACTTAAATTTGTATACCAAATTCGTACAGATTGATCTCGAAAATTATCCAGATAAATTAACTTTTGACGTTCACTTTGGCTAGCATCAAAATCATACCAACAGAAGTCACATAGTTGATCTATTTCGTTCTTAAAGGAGCATTGTAAATTGCAAATTACACACATATAATGATCCAATGATTGACAATCGATTTCTTCATCTTTGTTAAAAAATGGAGATGACAATCGAGCTATTCGATGATTCATTTGGCATAGTCGATCAAATAAAAATAATAAGTTGAAGATAGCTCTATTAAAAAAGGATATATGAAAATATGTTTATTATAGTACTATCAAAGAGTATACCTTCAGCAGACAATCGTCGTTGTCAATGAATTTTGACGCGTTAGAATACGCAATTATTATACTAAAGAAAGGTTAAAAGAAGATTTTTATTATTTATAAATAGCAAGTTTTTATGGATATAATCGTATATAGACCCACTTTCTGTTTCATTTTAAAAAAGATTTTTTAAAAAACACCGCCACTCATTTTAATGCGTGAAAATGCAATATTCTAATCGATTTTATTTGGCCGGTATGTACATATTTACAAGAGTTATACTTCCACACAAAGAACAAAATAAAAAGACACTGTTATATGGCTACACATTATATGTAAGTGTTCGTTGATAGTAGCGGCATGCGATACGGCATTCGTGAATCATGATAATAAACAGCAAAATACCTGTCTACGTATAATCGTACATCGATATGAAAAGAGAAAAAAAATAAAAGGAATGACTCATCGAAGAATTTTTTTCTATGTTAGAAAGTATGAAAGTCTTTGCATAACTTACAACCATCTTTGGCTATTTGTTTATGTAAATATTAATACTAAAGAACAAGTGCCAATAAATTCATATTCTTATCTGCGTTATTTTGTGAAATACAATCTGATAAGTATGTAAAAAATATTTAGAAATAGAAATCTTCATTCTCATCTTCCATAATAAACAGAAAAAGGTAGTTAGGAATAATTCTTGTAATTATTGCAGCAATCGATTTAATATCTTATGTGTATGTAGTTGACACTTAGTATTAATTATCCATACTTATCTAGCGTCTTTCGTTTGGAAAATTCCTGAAAAACAAAATCTCAGGTCTCCATGTAAATTAGTACAATAAATAATAGTTGTTCAACTATAGTATTGTTTTAATGATAACTTGACAACTATAGTTTTTATATGATTCATACGGTTATTGATTGAGCATTATATAAATGTCATACATGTCAAACTCATAAAGTTGTTTCAACTATTCAACTATTACTACGTGGTAGATTATGGACACTAACTGCAGGATGCTAGAAATAATACACATAATGAGATGCCATGAATGCATGATCAGGTGGTCTTGTGATGCATGAGGGTGCCACAAAAGTGTAAACCGTACATGTTGATTTTTTTGAGGGTGTCAAGAAACCACTACCGGTAGATTGTTGCAACATTGAGCAGCCAGCATCCTCTCCGTGTGAATTATTTCTAGCATCCTTAATCCATCACATAGTAATAATTGAATAGTGAAAAAGTCAAATCGAATTAACGAGTCATACACTACTGATGAACTTGAAGAAAATATTTCTGAACAATTAAGAAATCATTTGGATATTGAACAATGAAAAAAAATGGATCTTTCAATGAATTTGCGTTGTCATTTATTCGAAGTATTTGCTGGAAAACAACAAATAAAAGCTTTTTGCCAGTCGTTTGAAATCTGAAGATAGAAGTAGAAAAAAGAATAAGTGTATGTTTAAACAGCAAGATAATATAAAGACTATCACCATATTTCAATTTTATAGTGACAGAAAAAAATATAATTAGATTTTATTCCAGAATAAAATGTCATTTGTTTTACTATATCATTATCATTGATATTTGGTATAATAGATTCATGTAAGAATTGTTGAAATTCATTTGAATGAATTGTAACGAATTTTTTGAATGTGTCGTTGTTAAAAAACATTTTGTTTTTTTTGTTTTATCGAGAATTTGAGATCTCTACATGAATCTCAGTGAATTTTCCATTAGAATCTATCATCAATGATCCGCTAGGTCCATCCAACGTGGTACAGTTGTGAATACCGTAGAGATTGTCTGAAGTCGAGTTCTTAACGAGATGACCAATAGATATGAATTTATGATTTACATTATGATTTAAATTTAATATATCGATTCCGAAGTTCTAAAAAACCTTGTAAATGTTTGTATGGATTTAAATCATCATCATCTAGTTCGTGATTATAACCTATAAGGAACAACTTTGAATTAATAGAATTAACACTTGATTTCAATGATGATAAGTTCAATTTTAGATCAAAATATTCGTTCGATTTTAAATGCTGTGTTGGTCTGGCTAATAAAAGTACAACAAGATCAATGGTATCGGATTTTACTTCATCATAATCAGACATGTTACCCTTTTCCAGTCCGCGACGGACTATTTTAGCTTCAATTAATGAATGCCTTGAATTTATTTAGGTAAATAACGAATCGCCAGCTGGATCGTGAAAAGATACATATATTTTACTATATGATACTTTTTGATTTTGCCATTGAATCACATCAAAATTATGTGCACTTGTCACTACAATTCTCTCAGTCAATAAAAAGTCGCTGCCAAAAAAAAATTTAGTAGTTGATTTATGTTCGTATCAAATTCCAATACGAAGAACTAATTTTCGAACAGATAACAATGGTTGTGCTATAATATGATCAGATGGAACATCAAGTAATGCAATTTCCTAGCCTGTCCCATCATGAACATATGTATACGTTTATTCAAGCGAATTAGTTTATGAATTATAAAAAGCACGTTCAATTGTGAAAAATTTTGGAATTTGCTTTATTTGATTCAATCCAATTTGTTGTTCTTCTGAACTTGATTAAAAGAAGAAATTGTTGATAAATATTTTACACATGTTTCATATAAACAAATATCAAATTTTAAATAATCGAGTCTTAAAATAATGCTTAGTTACTTCTCTCTTATATCGAATTTAAAAATGTTTTATACAAAAAAATGTAAAACTTTTAGGTATATATGGAAAATACTATAGGTTTCATTATGCTATCATGAAAAAGATCTTCTAAAGGGTTCTATAATACAACCTAGATACGATCTGAAAATGACGAAAACTTTGGAAGCAAAATGTGAATAAAAATATTTCAGCACTTAATCATATAAGAAATTAATTTTGAAACTTAAAGATTCGAAGACAAAATTCAGTCTTGATGAATGAATTGTTTTTTTTTGTGGAACTCACATACGTTTTCATTTAATACGATATAACTTTATCTCGCTTGTTACAGCAGTATCTTTCAAGGATAGAATCGATTAGTCTGTTCTCGAAACTGAATCAAATTGAATCGAAAAATTTTCTAATTGAATAGGTCTCGTATCTGATGTTTCTTCATAAAATTCATCTTTTCATATCATTCGTTTTTCAAACTATTAGTATTAAAGTTCTTTAAAGTTCTACTTTTTAGTATCACCAAACTCCGTTTTTCACAGACTTTCAATTGGTATAAAATTCATCATATCTCCTATTTAGCATTATAGCCATTCCCCTTTGAACAATATTTTTTCCAATCGTGTAAATCAAGAAAAGAAACACAACTATTAATTTCATAGATTAATTTGATATATGGATGCCTTTTATTGGCATCTTCTAACATTGATTTTTAGATTTCTACTCGAATCATTGGACATTAAGAAGATATCATCAATATATCTGTAAGGATAGAGGAAAGATGAAAGTGAAAAATATCTTCAAACTTTCTTTATACAAATTAACTTACTGACTATACAATTCATTTGAATTTCTTTGATTTTCAACTAATTTTTCTTCCCAATGCCACATAGATATATTAGTTATAGAAAGTAATTCAACTAAAAGGAAACTTACTTTATGTGGCTTTGATATAAAATATAAATCAACTAATTTGGTTTTCTTCTTATCGGGCATCATTTTTTCGTGTTGCCATGCAGCAATTAGTTGTTTTGAGTGCAAATCATTTAATAAATGAACCACTTTATAAAATGTATTCATTAATGAATTTGATGATAATTCAATGTAAGCACCAGTTTCTTTTTGATATTTTTCGACTTTTTTTCTTATCATAATCAAGTGTTTTTTCTTCACTTAAGTTTAATTGAATGAACTAATTTAATATCTTTTTGAAGACGATATATATCAAAATAAGATTATGAATTTGTATATCGTTCATGAAAAATGACGTCGAGCTGATTAGATAATTATCGAATAATTAATGATTTAGATTGTATACCATCGTGATGATGAAGAACAAATTCTAGCTTTTCAATCGCAGTATTCAGCTCCGTTGGATTTTCCCTCAGAATAAAGAAATCTTTGATTGTTTCGTATATAATTTGGTTCTTCTGGATAGTAAGACAAAATATATATGTACATATAAATGAATAAGAAAGCAATCTTGTGTTACTTATGGATGAAAGAAAAGTTAACTCTTTATCCGTAAAAAGATTGTCGAATGTTTCATCGATTGTTTCTGGATAAACATTAATCTTTTTGTTCATTGCTAATGATGATTTAGTTTCCCACGAAATATAGCTTCTTTCTAACGAATTTCATGTATCATTCTGTTCGTTCCATAATTCGGATGATTATCGAGACAATCCATTAAATTTTTAGTTTGTTCCATATGTTCAGATAGTTGATATTTGAATTTAAGTAATGCTTCTTAACAATGGCGACAGCCAGAAATTTTTAAGTCATGGACTGTTTCCTAGCAAAATTATTTTAAGGACTGGGCAGCAATAGGTAATTTAAAATCAATTGGGCTATAATTTAGAAACTTATTGCCCTCACGATAATCGTTGTTCTTTGAAGAAAAATTCGTCATTCTCTATTATGATCCGAGATTACTCGCTGTTTTATGCTATTCAACTTGCAAATGTATGAGTATTTTATGCAAGAGGGAACAAGTGTACTTCTGAGGCACAGAAGTATGCTTATTTCCCTTAGTTTTATGTGTAAAAAGTATAGATAAATAAACAATCGACAAAAACTACGGTACCATAAATAAGCACAAATATCTGTATCAGTAACTGAACTGTTCGCTACTATTCTATGTTATTCAACAGTAATAAATATTCGCTCTTTTCTGTCTTCGGGCCACTATACCAATAATGCCTTTCATTTTTTTTACGATTGTAACAAGCATTACTGTGCTTTAATTAATGTGGACAACAAGAAATATTCATCTGTCCTTTTTTTGTTGGACAATAACAAACGTTAATGATGAATACAATGCAGTTGAACGAGTCGATATGAATTCGGATATTTCGACCTTTTTTACTTAATTCCGGTCATTTCCTCAACCTTCTTCTAATAATAGTTATGTAGCAGAAAAAGAGTAAAACATTGTAAGGTTGCTGATAATGACCGGAATTAAATAAAAAAGGTCGAAATATCCGAATTCATATTGAATCGTTCAACTGCATTGTATTCATCATTATAGAATTTGTACTCACACTTGTATCAAATAACAAACGTCACTTTTTTTTTGTGCATCGAATTAGGAGAAAGTTAGTTTGTCTTCTTTCATCGAACAATAGCAAGCGTTAGTTTATTCTGTTTTGTCGAATAATTACAAGCGTCACTCTACACTTATCACTAGTGAATTCTAGCAAAACTGGATGTTTTCTTCTCTATGACCCTGATATCTGGCCGTTTATGGATTCTCTAATTTATAGATTATTAATTTATTGCTACTGCTCAAAACTATGGGCGATACTTCAAAGCGCTTTCATTTACGTATGGGACAATGCTTTTTATTTATATCTTATATGTCATTTATAGACAAGCTGTTCAATTTGATGTTACGAGAGTTGTACCATTCTTACATGATCAAAATGTTTAGATTATATTTTTTAAGCAAATTCCATTCGATAAGATTTTATGCGTTTAGAAAGGTCGACAAGCATCTATCCACTTCTTCATTAGTGAATTTAACTGGAATAATGAATATTTCAACGAAAAAATACTATTGAAAGGCCACCATTGTGAGTTAATCTTTCTCAGTTACTTAATTAGATCACAACAACAGTAATATATTAGAATAACAACATTTGGATCTTCCAACATGTATATGTATCAAGATTTTTTTGGCGACAGGCAAAGAGTATCCTTTAAAAA
>JAJEKB010013523.1:0-24506 GCA_022393335.1 Macrotrachela quadricornifera
ATAGGTTTGAACCTACTCAAAACTTTATCTTGCGTGACTCAAACCTACCCTTCTCCGATCTAAAGTAGGCTTAAATCTATTTGAGGCCCACGACTCCACCACATATGTTTGAAAATAAAGAATTCGATGTAGACGAAGGTATCAACAAAAGCCAATCTGTGGACTACCGGGCACGATTTTATAAAAGATAAAATGTAGACCAAACTCATGATTAAGAGTCTTTTATCAGAAAAACATAAGAATTTACAATTATTAGAAATTTTCTATGTTAAATCGAAGCTAACCATGCCTTTATCTTTACTAGTTCAAGCCTACACAGGCCTACTGGCTCCACCGCCTATGATACTACCTAAAAATACACCTATGATTGTTCTTTTTTTTTATATAAATAAACGTTTTCAATCTATAATAATCAAATATATTTATGGAATGACTAACTGGTTCTTTAATCAAATGAAGAGGCATCACGAAACTGAACGAACAACAAGAACACAAAGGAACATAAAGATATATTAAAAAATAGTTCAAGTACACATCGAATTTTTAGGTTAGATATATAAATAAGAATGAAGAAAGAGAAAAAATTAAAATGCCATTAAATGAAAAAAATGAATAGTTTAATCAACTTTTAATCTTGGTGCTGTCATACGATAAATAATTGTATCTGCACCTGGATCCAATGTTAAAAATACATAAACTATACTGATAATAATTAATGCAAATACCAATGTTGTCCAAAAAAATAGATTAAACATTGTTGGATATTCATCAGAATACATTGTTGCAATTGTTATATTTGAACTCTAATGATTAATTGGTTTATTTTCATATATAGATAATAAATAAAGTTAAGAACTTACAACTCTATCAGCTCGTCTAGCTCGACGTACACGTGCACTTTCTTTTGTTGTTAATGTCATAGCTAATGTTTGAGGATCATTTTCAATTATCTATGAATATTAAAATTATAATAGAATGTTTTTCTTTTAAATTCAATAGATTTACTTTATCAATTGCTGTCTTTAATTGTTTTTGTAAATGTTCAACTGATTCATCATTTTTACAGTCATCACAAAGAATAACAATATATTTTATTGATGCCTTTAAAAAGAATAAATAAAATTTATTTCTATAATATTTAAACAATTTATTTACTTGTTTATCCATTTGTGATATTTGATCTTGAAGTGTTTTTTCAAGATTATTCATATCCGAGTCCGAAGTCTTAAAATATTCATTTATAGAAATTATACTAATCTAATAAATACTTACAATCAAAATTGAACCAACATTTAAAGCATCACTACTACCAACTTGACTTAACTTTGAACGAATTGAATCAATATCAAATTCTCCATTCTAAAATATTTTAATATATATATATATCATGAAGAATTAAGTGAAAGTATATTTTAACTTACATCTTGTAATGTAATACTTGTATTATATAATCGATCAAGTCCTTCAATATGAAATAACCAAGTTAATCGTGGAATTCGAAATGTACTAGTTGAAAAAAATAATGATGGTTCTGGTTTTTCACTCTAATATATTTTTATAATCAAATAAAAATTCAAAATTTTTTTGGAAAAAAATTTTCTTTACTTGGTCTGGTGTTAAACCCAAAAGTGTCGCTAAATTATTAGCAAAATTTGATACTGTTATTGAATTTGCATTGTCATCATCATTATTCGTAATTACTGATAAATAATCTGGTTGATTATGTACTTGACACTCACCAGCTTGAATCGAATCTATGTAGGATAAAATTATTATTTTCAAATAAAATGATCAATAAAATAGAACTTACAAATTAATGATGAAATGAGAATAATTGTCAGAAAAAAATTCATGTCTAAAAGTAAATGTTTACTCAACCGAAACTGTGTATATATATATGTGACAATGAAATATACAAACTACCTTTTGTAATAAAAAAAAAAGAAAGAAAAAGATCTGTTGATAAAAAAGTTGTTTTATTTCTCATTTATTTTCATTTAAATGTTGACGAATAATAAAAAATGTTTGATAGATGTCGCATGCTTTTGAAATAAAATCTGTTACAAAAAATGATAACATATACAAAAATTTTAGATTATTTATTTTTCTTCTTATTCTTCACATAAATTCACTGGTCGTTGACATTGTACTTTATCGATTTGATTCATTTGAATATGATTTTCATTTGTTTTCAATAAAATTCGAAATATACGTTTACATAAAAGAATTACTTGTTGTCGATATATACTTGATGAATAATAATATAAATAAAAATTTAATGCTAATGAACCATATGATGGTAATCGTAAAAGATCAAATATAAATGCAATTTCACTATATTGTTCTTTTTTACTATAATTTCTTGAAATATATGGATAAATAACAATCGTTATCGATACTGGAAAATTACAAATAATAAATGATATTGAACTAATTAAAAGAAATTTAATTAATGAACGATCAAGTTTTCGTTGACCAAATTTTGAACGACGTTTATATAGATTATATATAATATAAATATTAGAAGACGTGACGATAATAAAAGGTAATAAAGCAAATGTTATCAGATCAATCCATGGCCAAATATTTTTAAAAAAGAATACATATGTTAGATGAGCTGGATTTGGATCACAATTATCAGCGGCATTAGGTGTAAAATCTCCAATAAAAGCTGTTGCTAAATGAAAATTTTTTAATATAAAAACCATAGTTATTATACATGAAATAATAATTGCTAATTTTCTTGTAGCATATATTCGTGCTTTAATAGGATATTTGACTCTAAAAAAACGATCAATTGATATAGCAACTACCATCCATGAAGCCATATCCATAGAAATATATAAAAGAAAATTACGAGCACGACAGTAAGCAGCATTAGGTACTCGAATATGATATCCAATTGTTAAACAATGATGAAGACCACCAACTAATGCTAATGAATTGGAAATAGCAAGTAGAAGAAAATAAATACCACACGAAGTTTGACTTAATTCAGTCATAGAGAACAATAATGATGAAAGTAAATTACCAGTGAGACCAATAGTGAAAATGATAGGATAAATAATCATATACATATGATGAATTAATTCTTCAAATTCATTATGTATAGCTAATGGTAATGTAGACATTAACTGTGGAGTGTCAGTGCATGTCTTATTCATTTTTTTTTAGTTAAAAATATTTAATGAGAAATGTATTAAAGGAAAACGAAACAAAAATACAAAGCGTGTGAATCAAAACAAGTGTTATAACTTATAATCATGATCATAAGTGTAGAATTGAAAAAAATATTCATAGTAAATGGAATATTTGTTTGTGATAATATTTTCACCTCTGACCTGATTGTAATATACAATAAGTACTACTTGATAAGAGACATCTTGCTGTAATCAAAGGATTTTATGCTATGTCTGAAATATTTGTTGAATTTTGCAGAATATATGGTTGAAAATATTTATTACATTTCACCTTAAGTCATGTTCAATGCATGTATTACTCGAAATTTATGGACATATCTGTCTTCGTCATGATGATGTAATGCAGTACCATTTTTTTAGATAAGTTTCTTGTTCTTTGTCTCTGATTGTTATATAGATAGTCTATAGTGTTTTACGTATATTTTAAAATCATTCTTATAAAATTTCATAAGTTGACCTTTATTAACTTTCAAACTAAAAGATTAAATCAGAACGATATATAAAACACTATTTCGGAATTGTTAAATTAATAGATAGATAATTAAAAAAATCCTTAAATCTGTTTTAAGAAATATTGACACTTTCAAGTCTGAGATTTATTGGCTTGCTTAAATAATAAATTGTATAATATCTTCAATCCCAAGAATTACAAAGGTAGAACTTCTCAAAAAGATATAGAAGCCTTTGCATGTATCTGATGATATAATGGTTTTAACCCCGTATGATAATTTGGAAACAAAGCTGGAGTTACCATTTTTACATTTGTACTATCTGGAAATGTGAAACTCTAACATTGGCACTAATTTTTGTCTTTATCTTGCTATTTCTCTACTATTAATGGTACATTATATTCACTAAATAACAAGATATTAATTTACAATAATTAATATTTATGTATAGTAAACTATTTTCTTGATGAAATCTTAAAACTATTGAAATTATTTGACTATATCAACATGTTGTTATTTTCATATAGGAAACTGTATATTTTACGTTTTCTCTCTCTAAAAATGATTTTATTCAATAGTATTGCAATAAAAACATCAAACGTCTATAGACACATAGTGAATGACAACTTATTTAATTGATCATTACATAGCCTAAAGTAAAAGAAAGGAAAAAAGTAATGGACATTATTCTTTTCTTTGTCAATTTGAATTATATGTCTATTTTATATTCTTTGAAATTGATGATCATGTACAAAAGATTTTTTTCTATACTATTGACATAACAATTTGTTACTGTTTTCAAAATTGAAATATTTGTTTCTATGTAATTTTAACATACATACACAATCAAAAAGTTAAACATGGTAATTAGTTCAACTTTAATAACACAATTGGAAAATGTTCGTTCACCGATACCATTAAGTAGAACTCGTCCGAGATCGGTACCAGTTTATACATTGAAATCATCTACAACTACGCCAAATCCATCTCGTTTAGAACAAAAACGAAAATCTCATCGAAAAAAATTCATCCAAGATAAACCACTTTTTATTAATTTTGCTTCAGCATATATTAATCCATATCGTTCTTTAAGTCCTGTTCCAGTTTATCATCGTTCTCGTCGATGCAGTCGTTCGAAAAGTAGAAATTCAAAACGAATACAGAAAAAACAAAGAATATCTAGTGATTTAACTCAATCTATTGAAACTAATGAACAAGACAATAAAATTGATGAAGATATTATATCAACAAAATTAACTATAAGTAATAATCTTGTTGATATACGTCCTTCAGATTCAAATGCTTTTAATTTAAAATTTTGTCAAAAACGTCAAATGATAATTGATAATACATTCTATCGTGAGAAAATTGATGCATGGAAAGCTTCATCTCTTAATCATTTAATTACATTAATTGGAGATATAACATCAGAAAAGAATATTATTGATCGTGTTTGGATTATTTACTATTGGCTTTCTCAAAATATTCGATATGATATTGATGCAGATTTTAATAGTTATAATCGACATCAAAAAGCAGAAGATGTTTTTCGTACAGGTAAAAGTACATGTGAAGGTTATGCTTCAATTTTCAAAACATTATGTGATGGTCTTAATATTTCATGTGAAAAAATTAGTGGTTATGCGAAAGATTATAGTTTTAAGATAAATCAACCAATATTCTCTCAAACAAATCATACATGGAATGCTATACAATTAAATAATAATTATTGGTATTTAATTGATTCAGCATGGGGAACTGGATATATTGATAGTAATCATGAATATAAAAAAGATCTTAAACCTCATTATTTTTTAACTCATCCTGAACATATGATTTATAATCATTTACCAGAAGAATCTCGATGGCAATTACTTTCAAAACCAATTACAATGGATGATTATATTCGTCTTCCACATATACATTCATATTATTTTATATTTGGTCTTAATATTATATCTCCTCGTTTTTCAAGTATTGTTTCTTTTAATGCTAATCAATCACTTGCTGAAGTATTAATTCAAGCACCAAATGATATACAATTAACATGTTCAATTAAAGATGATATCCGAAGTACTAGTCTTACTCAATATGATTTTACTCGACAAGTATGGCAATGTTTATTTGCACCACATAAAAGTGGTTTTCATACATTAATTATTTATGCTAATTATAAATCAACAATAAATTTATTAAAAAATGTTATTGAATTAGGTGTACAAGTACCTTCAAAAGATTTAATTAGAGGAAAAACATTACCAATGACTTTTGGAAAATTTACTGAATATAAATGTCAAATATTATCACCACTTGATGGTATACTTAAACGTGGAACAAAAGTAACTATTCGTTGTCGTATTCCTAATGCATTTAGTGCACGAATTTCACTTGATGGTATTTGGTTAGATGAAATTATATTAAAAAATGATACGTTTAAACAACAAATTTATGTACCACATCAAGAAATAATTGTTTATGCGCAATTTTTAAGTAAAAAAATGACAAAAACCTACGATGGACTTATTCGTTATGCAGTAGAAAAATAGATTATATTTTTATTAAATAAAAAAAGAAAAAAAAAACTAAAAGTTAAGATTTCGTTTAAAATGTAATAGTAAAACGATATTTTAAAGTTGATTTTATTAGAATATGAATATTTATTTTTAAAAATCTTTAATATAATTCTAACAAGAATTAACTTATTGTATAACAAAGAAAGATGGTTCGAGATTGTTTTATCAGTATATTGTAAAGGTTAATTTTAAATTTAATAAAGGCAAATAATTCTTAGTCTTTCAAAAAACAACTTCAGAGATAAGGCGAAATATTTTATCAAAATAAAAAAAAAATATATGTGTTTATCAATGCTTAACTTTCATTGAAGACTACGATTTATTAACAAGAATCTTTCAAAATTTTAATCTATTGCTAACGTTACTTCATACCAATAATGTTCATATCGTTTTGTGTAATTGAAAGTTTGTACGAGACGTTTTTATTTATTATCTATATGAAATTTGAAAACATTCACACCGTAAAAATTTTCTGGTTATTATTAGTGAAAAAGATGTGTATAAACATTTCTCGAAGCTTAGTTTGAGATATACTCAACAGTATAAAACAGTGTAAACTTCTTTGTAATAATTAAGATAGACTATGATCATTTGTCAATATGTGATAGTTCGAAAGTCAAAGAGAAATCTTTTATTTTATATCAATCAAATTGATGCCTATTTTCTTACACATATATATATATATATCATTAACATTTAATACACAAGAAAACGTAACTGAAACACATTGTGAATATATATAACAAAAGAAAAATTAACTTTATATAAAAATAATGAGTTAACTAATTTTGACGATAATAATTGGCAATAAAACTACTGCCTGGGAATGAGGGAACAGGTGCTTGCTGATATTCATCAGATTCATCAATTGAATCAAGTCGACTTTCTGAACGACTTTGATCTGTATATGTCCGATTTGATAATTCAATATCATTTGTTTTTGATTCAATTCGACATATACGTTTAAATAGAAGAACAACTTGTTGCCGAAATATATTTGATGAATAATAATACAAATAAAAATTTAATGCTAATGAAGCATATGAAGGTAATCGTAAAAGATCATATGCAAATGCAACTCCATCATACATATCATTTGTATCATATGATAATGAAATATAGGGATAAATTACACCTAAGATTGTTATTGGAAGATTACAAACAATAAAAGAAATAGCACTAACTAAAAGTAATGTAATTAATGAACGATCAAGACTACGTTTACGAAGTTTTACACGTCGATTATATTGATCATAAATTATAAATGCATTACATAATACAACAATAATAAAAGGTAATAAAGCAAATATTATCAGATCAATCCATGGCCAAATATTATTAAAAAATGATTTATAATGTGGATGAGCTGGGTTTGGATCACAATTATCAGCAGCATTAGGTGTAAAATCTCCAATAAAAGCTGTTGCTAAATGAAAATTTTTTAATATAAAAACCAGAGTCATTACACATGAAATAATAGTTGCTAATTTTCTTGTAGCATACATTCGTGCTTTAATAGGATATTTGACTTTAACAAAACGATCAATTGATATAGCAACTATCATCCATGAAGTCATATCCATAGAAATATATAAAAGAAAATTACGAGCACGACAGTAAACACCACTTCGTACTTGAACATTGTATCCAATTGTTAAACAATGATGAAGACCACCAATTAATGCAATTGAATCGGATATAGCGAGTAGAAGAAAATAAATACCACATGATGTACGATTTAATTTAGTTATAGAGAATAGTAATGATGAAAGTAGGTTACCAATAATACCAAGTAGAAAAACAATAGGATAAACAATAGCATAAATATAATGGCTTACTTCTTCAAGATCGTCTTGTTTTACGACCCATCGTGCATGATGAGAGATGTTCATTTTTTTATATGTATCGTCGTTTATCAACAACATACAAATTTTAACATACGCAAAAGGAAAAGTACGCACAAAAGAAGTCTGACCCCCAAAAAGTGTTATCAGCTACGTTAGTATTTCACAAAATGAAAATATAAAAAAGAAAAAAGAATTTCGCGGATGAATCACAAATGCTCTATATATATATATATAAATTCATTTTTCGACGAAATGTATTCTAAAGATATTGTATTGTAATATATTTTCAAAAAAGATTGTCATTAATTGTTAAAATTAATTTTATAGTCTATTTTAAACGTTTACTCTATTTTAGTTCCTTTATGATATATCATTATCTGAAAAAAAATGTTTGCATAAACATATTTAATATAACTAAATTAATAATCATAAAAAAAAATATTTTTACATAAAATTCCTCGTATTTTTTTTTCTTTCAATATAGAATATCATTTAATAATTTAATTATTATTAGTATATCAATTCTTTAAAAATTCAAAAGAAAATCTTTTTCTTATCTGATGAATGTTAACCATTTGATACTACAAGATTTCCTTATCTACACAAGCAAGATATCTAACGTTTCATGATATAATTTTACAAAAAGTTTTCTTTTTTTTTTTATGTTTATTTTATCAGTACTGTTTTCTTCATAACTAAACTAAGCAAAAAAAGGAACAAAAGAATGGAAATCTATGGAAAGACTTTTAGTTTAACAAGAACAAGAACAATAATAACACAACAAGAAAAAAGTGACAAACTTCTTCATATATATATATATACACTTACATATGTGTATATCTATAGTATAATACATGTTAACTATCGATACGAACATCGAGAAAGAGAAAAAAACGAGAAATGTTTTGTCGAGAAATAACTAAAGTTTACATACATAGCAAAAAAAAAGCTATATGTCTTTATTTATTTATCTGTATAAAGTATAATGAATTGTTTTATTTAAAAATAAGTTGTAAGAGAGAAGATGATAATTGAAATTCATCATTAGTTTTAATCATATGAAAAAAATTCATATCATCAATTATTTTTATTTTGTCTAATAAATATTCAAGATGTAATGAACAATTGGTTTTAAATATTGTTTGTTCAAATAAAAGTTTTTGAAATTGATTTGAATTTATTAAAAATTCATTTGGTATTAATATATTTATACGTTGATATATATGATTTAATATAACATTTTTTAATGAATCACGACGTGGATCAATAAAATTAGGTGAATATTTTCTATCGTATGATATCATTTGAGTTGAAGAAGTAAATAATGATGGAAGATGTGTTGATATTGAACATTGATTACAAGGACTAGGCCAACGAAGATCTGTTGTTATTGCTTGTAAACGATATATTAAACGAGGATCAATTAATGGTTCATGAGCAAGTAATGGTATACATAAATTAAATCGATTAAAATTTATTCTTTCAGATGATTTATTTTGTTTTTTATTTAAAATTTTTTTTGGTATTAAAATTTCAGTTAAATGAAGTAATGATCGAGGACTTTGATTAGGAAGAACAGATGTCTGAAAGAAAAATATTTACAAAAACAAAAAAAAAAACAAAACAGTATTTTAATTTAAATTACAGATATTGATGAACATGATGATGAAGTTGATAAACGATGAGAATTGAAACAACTAGCATTTGTAAGAACTTTAAATAAAAATTATCTAGAGAAAATAAATAAATTAAAAATAATAGATTACTTCGTGCCGATAATGGATTAAATAAAGTAGAAGAAGTATTATCTTCAAGTAAAGGAGATAATGGTTGAATAAGTTTATTTTCTGTATCATTAATAGTACTATTTTTAGTATAATTTATTTCATCACTAATATCATCTTCATCATCTGAACATGGTACAATAATAATACAACCTTGTGGAATTGTATCCGAAATATCCGTAATAGGAATTTGTGGACTTTCAATAGAAAAGAATACTGGATCATCATCAAGTGGTGGTAATTCTGGAGAAAATGCATTACATGTATTAGGTGATAATGATTTAGTATTTTCTTCATCTGTAGTAATTGATACAACATTATTCGTAACAGATAATAAAATTTCATCGGTAGTAGATGGCAAGAATTTATGAATAGCTGCTGGTAGAATTTCATTGATTATAGCCGGTAAAGGCTCATCAGTAGCTTCTGCTACAACGTTATTAACAAGTTGTGTTAGAATTTCATTAATAGAAATAGATGAAACATCATCAGTTGTAGGCAATATAGAATCATTTGTAATTTGTGGTAAAATTTCGTTCGTAGACGGTAGTAAAACATCATTACTAGTAATTGATAATGATTCATTGATATCTGGTGTTAAAAATTCATCAAGAATATTTGGTAAAACTTCATCTATATTTATATCATCGAATTGTTGAGTATTTCCAATACTATCTTCTTCAAGCTCAGGAGTAGTTTCTTGTTCCATTGTAAATATTGAATGAATATTATCTATAATAAAGTATATTAATTTATTCATCTATTATAATAGTAGTGAAAAATATGATCATCATTATTTTTGAAATATTGTAAAGAAATGAAATTATTACTACTGATTATTTTTTTTATATCGAAAATAATTTCGCTCAATTTGTCCTGGTTTTTTTTTCATGAGAAATATTCTTCTATTTGTCTGTTATGGAAAATTATCTAATATTAAACTCAAAAAATATTACATACCTTGGTTACTCTCTAGTTCATCTATTACATTTGTAGATTCTGCTGGTTGTTCGGATAATGTTGAGCAAGATGGTGATACTAAAAACACAAAATTATATCATATAAAATTTATTTAAGTAAAAATAAATTTACCTGTTATTGTTGATTCTATATCCATAGGATGAATATTTTTAGAAGTAGCAATAGAAGATAAATCAAGATTGTACATAGACAAATCAATTCGAGACAATGATATTGAACAATTATATTGAGATGGTAAAACAGGTCTTTTAACTTTGTTTTTAGTTATAGTTTTGTCAACTATTAAAATAAAAAGGTATTTTATTAATAAATAGTTTTGATTATTTTGAAACAAACCTATACGATTTTGAATAGTTCGATTTGGTCTATATATTGGTGACATTGTGGAAGAAGATAAAGATATACTTGCTTTTTTATTTTTAATAAATGGTAAAGTGATATCACTTGTTGATGAACGAATAGACATTGATTCATAATTCTTTTTTTCTTTGGAAGTATTTGAAGAAGGTGATGATTGTTTCTTTGTTTCAGATGTATTTAAACGTTTTAATAATTTATGATGATCATATGATTTAGTAATAGTAAATGATTTTGTTTTATTATTTATTGAATCTAATGATGTTGATGATTCATTTAATTTTTTATGTTTTATTTGTGACATTGTTGATATATTACTAATATCATATAAAGATAAATCAATTTTATCCAATTTGAGTAAACATTTAAATTTTGAATCGAGTGGTAGAGAAGAAACAGATGGTTTTATTATTTTTTCTGGACGAGAAAGTTTTATTTTCAATGGAGGTACACGTAAAGATGGTTGTGGTATTGATGTTGGTCGAGCATTTCCACTATCTAGAAAATAAAAGTAAATAAATATGTGAAAAGAAAAATGATATATATCAAGTTTAAAGTATACCAGTGGCTTTTTTCGATAAATCAGCAAGTGGTGGTCGTTGATGAATTTTTTCCCAAGTTAAATCTTGTTCAGCTTCAGCATCTTCTTTTCTTTCTTGTTCTTCACGTAAACGATCTATTTCAGGATTTTTAGATGTTATAAGATATGATCTATGAATAAATTTATATTATTAAATCTTTTTTTATGTTTTAGTTTTTCTTTTCTTACTTATCAAATATTTTATGTTCATCTAATTCAAGAAATTTTCGAATTGATGAACATAAATCAAAACCATCTTCTCTTGAAAATGATATTATTGCAACAGGTAATAATTGTCGTGGAAAACCATTATTTTGAGTTAGTTCAAAATCAAAAACAGTTTTCTAAATTATAAAGCAAAGAAAAAAAACAGTTTTTTTTAAACATTGATTAAATTTAATCATAATAATCTTACAATTATTTTATCGCTAACTGATGATAATTTTGGTCCATTTACAAGTTCACGTGTTGCAATACGTTCATAACATAATAACTAAAAATATATGAAATTATTTTTCTTAATTTTTTTTTTAAATAGATAAAAGAAAAATTCTTTATACTTTATATTGTATAAAATGAACAGTTTCTGTATTAGATGATTCCATGTGTAATAATTCATCGATTGATCGACAGATAAAAATACCTGTTAATCGTGTAGGTGGAACAGTTGGAATAATAATTTTTCGACCTGGTGTTGTCAATATACCAGATTCGGTTTTTACAAGTTTTGAATGATATATTTGAGTACAAATAACCGATGGAACACACTAGTTTATACATTAAACAAGACATATGAAGAATGAGTTTTATTATCTGATAGAAACAAATGTTTCCAACCTATTTTTCTAATGTATTAATATAGATGATTCATCACTTGTATATACAGAAAGAAAAGAATGTATATCAAGATTGACCGTTCTTAGTAACAAAGTAGAAATCTTGGGTATGATTCTAGTTAGTTTTTTGCTCTCAGACATCCAATGAGCTAATTGGGAATTAGAATTATTGAATATTCGTCGAATTTGGTACACACTATTCTCTCATATATTAATAAAATAGATAATATTTAATATATAAAAATATTATGATTTACCTGCATTTTTTGACGTTTTTGTGCAAATTTTTTATTTCGACTTGGATCACAAATAAGAGACATTCCGCTAAGTCTCCATGATAAAGGTTCTGAACGTCGTTTATTTAATGTATATTCAATATTATGAACAATTGTATCAAATATGACACCTTTTGATAAACTCAATATACTTGCTAAAATATCCACATATATTGAAAAACATAATAATTTAAATTAATTTTTTTTTTACCAGGATCGATTTCCAATGGAATTAATGATGATGTGGCTAACTTTCGTTCACCATTAGCCATCATTTTAACTTAATCTAAAACAAAAATCAATAAATATAAAATTCTTCACACAATATGCTTCCTAATGAGATATCAATCATAAATAAATGATTAGGTGTTAAGTATATCAAGATTAACTCTCACACCAGCTGCGATTTAATCGAATTATAATAGCTATACTCTTTCCATAATCTATGCACAAACGCTAAGAAAAAGGCGCCATATATAACATAAATAAAATTTGTTTGATCTCCCAATTATTTTCTACTATAAACGATTATTACAAATGATAATATTCAATATAACCTTTTGTTAAATATATAATGATATATTCTTAATAAAAAAATGTCTGATGAAGATAAAGAATTCGATAAATGTATTAAATAAGAAATTATAATATAAAATTTATTGTATCTATTCTAGATGAAAGTAATAAATATGAAAAGTTACTTCCAATAAATTCTCCTTACACTCCACAAGATAATATTAATAAACAAAAAAATATCATAGAAGATGATCTCTCAATACAGTCCGAACAATTATCATTGGTATTGAAATAAAAAAAATAGACTAGTCACAAACTTTTTTCTAATCTTTCATCTATTAAAAATATTCTTGTACCATAATTTAATCTAATTAACTAATTTAGAAATTTAAAAATCTTTCCACAATTTCTCTACAAAATTTAACTAAATCGAATATTCCAATTTCAAATACATCCGATCAATTATCATCATTATCAGATATAAAAAGTATAGAAACAACAAAAAGTGAATTAATTCAACGTATTCTTGATTCATTTAAACCTACATTAAACTGTAAATCTTCATCTAATAGTACAATAAATACTTCATTATCATTTCTCGATGAAACAATAAATCCATGTCAATCACTAAATATCTCAAATAATAAAATATATATAAATTTTAAAGATGAAAATGAATTAGGTATAAAACCACATATTGATGATTTACTTGAGAAAATAAAAATTAATAAAAAATGTTCATGTCATCGAATGGAAATTATTTTTAATAATCCTATTCTTAATCAAGAATTATCTTATAAACAAAAACAATCAATATTACGTATTATTTTACGTCGACAACAAATATTTGATCGATATTTTTCTTAATTAAATATTATTTATCTATATATTATAGATATAACATGTGAGAAATAAAAATGGGTATTTTTTTTTTCTATATGACTAATCATATGTAATCGATATCAAAAGTGAATTAAGAAAAATCAAAAATTTTCTTACTGTATATTTTGTGTTTTCTTAGATGTTAATGAATAGAAATGTTTAAAAGTATACATAATTTTGAAAGAGAAAAATAAAAATGTATAAGCACGTGTTAACTATGCATTTCTCTCTTTTTGATATTCTTTCTGAACAAGCCAGATGTCATACATATATCATGCAGTAAAAGTTAGATAGAATGAGTGGTATTCCCATTTTGCTTGCGTGTAAAGATTCTTTGATCGTTTTTTTTTTAATCTGTTAACAATTTCTCTTTGATTCTTGGCCAATTTTCAAGTAAATTTCTAGCCAAAAGGTAAATGAGAATAAGCCTCATTAATAGTATTGCAAGAGAAAATATATGATTAATGTGTGTAGTATTTATATAGAAACGATATTTGTACTATAACTAACATCTAATCTATGCACCACTCGATTCAGTTATTTTTGATAATTTTTTAAAGTCTGCTGTATCTACGTAGAGTATCGGAGTTTTTTTAGTTTGATATTATTAGATAGAATATCAATTACTTTATGGAATTATATAATTTTTATTGTATTTATTTAACATCTTGTCTAAAAATTCGATGAATCTTACAAAAGTAGTCAAAGTATTTTTTTTTCTCTACCTAGCAATTTCCAAGTCATTTCTCAGAGACTTTTTCAAGAACCTTTTTGCATTCATGGTTGTCAGCTTTTTTCCGAGAAATTTTGGTCTTTTAAATATTTAATCGTCTTTTCTATCATACATAGCTGGAAAGAGCATTGATTTCTTTATCAATCTACGTAGTTCTGATTAGATTTATGACACGTCTTTCTAGTGAATTCTTTCAAAAAGGAATACAAACTTGGTTTTTCACTATTACATTAATGGACCAACGTTTGAAAGTGAAAATTAGTTTTCGCGTCTAGTTAGTTCTCGTTTCGTTGAAAACTCATTTCTTCATCATCGCGGGCACCTTTGAAATGTTGTTAAGCTTTCACCTTCATTGAATTACTCTTCGATGAAACGATAATGTACCAACCCTTGATTCATCCCATTCTAATTGATACAGTTGTGATGTTTCTTTGAAAGTTGAAATGAAATTCGATTAGATCTCGTTTTATCGAAAAGAAAATTAGGAAGAAAAGAAGAAGTATAAACAATTTTGATTGATTAGCGTTAAACTTACCAATCAAATAGTACTTATTCAATGAAATGTTTATTTCATGAAATATTCATGTAACGAATGTAATTTGCGATGAAGTTGAAAGTAGTATTTTCACCGGTTGTGAACAAATTTTGATGCTTCATTTTCAATTCATTCTAATTTCTTCAATTTTACATTTGATTTCTTCGCCATGATGATTATGCAGCTCCTTTATGTCTGTTGGGTTTGTTGCATATTGTATGGCATGTCCAAGATAAGAACGCTCTTCACATTTCTAATGAATATTTGTAATACCAATTTTATCTTGTGTATGACATTAATTATCAAGAAATAAAGTTGGCCTGGGAAGCTTATTTTAAACAATAGATGATACGACTTTATGTTGATGTTCAATAAATATAACATAAACAATGACTTCCTGCTTCTAATTACACGTCTATATATTTCGCAAAATAATAGATTACAAACATAGCTAAGCTATTTTCAGTTAGTTTCTTTGAAAGAAAATTCTTTGAGATAATCAATACGATTAAGCTAATTGCTCGAGTTCTATTTTTTTTTGGTTATTATAATTTAATCTTTCGACGAAACAAAAAATTTAATAAAAGCCATTCGAGAGCAAAAGTTGTACTATATTGCTAAGAATAGTATCTCTTGTTTCATCTTCTATCTTTTCTTTTCGCTTGTAGAGAAGTTGCTTACCACACATTTTAAATTTGCTTTATTTCTTTGATCTTTTTTCGTCTTTGATATTTTCGATTTACTTTTTCCGATATGGGTTTGTTTAATCAACAATTTTTCTTCTGTTTCCGTCGATACAATCTTTTTTCCTATCTCATCTGCACTTTTTCTCACTTGAAAGTTGACCTTTCGTTGGTTAATTTGATAAAGATATAAGATAAATGAGAGTCATTATGACAATGAATAAATTATGTGAATAAAATTGGTTTACACCCGATTCATCCCTAATTTGTCCCATTCTCATTTTTCAGACACTCCTAACCCGCCCCTAATTATAGATGAATCAAGAGCTTGTATTGTAGCGAGAGAGAGAACTATTTATTATCAAAGAGAGACAAGATCACAATACAACTATTGACATATCTATTTTTTTGATTTCTTGATTAGCTTTATTTTAACAGCTTTACCACAGCTTATAGCCAATTCTAAGTCAGATATTTCTTCATTTGTATGCTGTTGGAGCAACCGAGCCAATTGCACATCAATTTTGTCATTGATTTTCCTTGGTTTGCGCATATATATGAAGGTTTCTTCAGCTTTATGCAGCTGGAAGATATGCTCGTCTCGTAACAGTTCAATGAATCGATAGATGAATGGATGCGTAGGAAAGATATTACCCATCCTATTGTTATATCCCTCCACGCTATTGTTCGTACGTGGTAAGTTTTGAATAACAGCTTCATGAACACTCCATATATTAACCGGAAAGAGACAAGATGGTGAATCAAGATAAGTATTGACAATATAGTCGTATGATATACTTTTTCGAGAAAAAACTAATGCTATATATAGGATGAAGCTCAACCATATAGATGGAAATTTTCATCGAATGGACAAGACAACAAATAGGGAGAGATCCTATCATTCACAAAGACCAAGGGACAAGAGCACTTATGAAGAAAAGGAAAAAACTAAACATATATAACAAATGTATGCCAGACTAAATACGTATGTTGGAAAAGACCAACGAGCATAGAAAAAAGAAAGCAAGAAAAAGAGAGAGAGAGAGATGATGATGATGATGAGTAAATGACTAATTAAGCATGGGACGAATTGGGAAAGGGACGAGTTAGGACTCAATTAGAGTGGGACGAATTTGTCATGGGACAAATAAGGGACGAATCGGGGGATTACCATAAAATTCCAGCAAATGCGTGAACAAAAAATAAAGAAATATAACATTAAACATGTGAAGACGATTAGTCTGGCTGGATATTTAAAATGAAAATAACCAAATGTGTTCAAAAAATTTTGTGGTATTTACGAGCAACTGTTACGAAAAATGTGATAACTTTAGTTTTAAATAAGATATGGATCTCTTTTCCTTCGCCATTCATCAGCATTATATGGACATTATAATTGGTAAAAATATCGTATTCATCCAATATATGACAACAGTTGTACCTAAAAAGAAAAAATTTAAATATCTAGCTAAACTAATTATCTTTACATATTTATTGGAATCTTGCTCTCATATTTTATTGATTGTCTCAATAACGCTTACCTATCCTATTTTTTTCATTCAACTAACCAACGAAAAATAAATCCTGAGTAGTAAAAATTATATTTTTCTGTGGAAAAATAACCAATTGAGACTGAAAATAATCGACAAAAGGTAAATCGTGTTATCTATTCATATATCTATATGAGAAATTAATGAAGTTAAGGATGATTGATAATATCAAATTGATTTGAGAATAATCAACAGAAGGTAAATCGTGTAATCTATCCATATATCTATATGAGAAATTAATGAAGTTAAGGATGATTGATGATATCAAATTGATCTGATAATAATCGTTTTATACTGCTATTGTAATAAAGTCATTTCCGAAGATGAAATTTCGCAGTTTTAGCAATCAACAAATGTTATTACCTTAATATGAACATAAGGTATACATAGATCAATATTGAAGATTAGAACAATTATATGAGTTTACGGTATCGAATAGTACATAGACATGTAATTGGATATACGAACTATTTGTATTCTATCTTATAGAAAAAAAGACTTACAATCTATACATATCGTGATACGTAATGTAATAAAATATTTTATATTATCGTATTGAATTATTAATAATAATAACGCCGTTGTGATATTTGCTTAGTTCAATTGTGTTTCGTTTTGATATAATAGTTCATTATAGAAAAATGATTATTAAAAATTATATTGAATTTTCTTCAAAATCATCAAAAGGAAAGAAATCAATTTTCACAGATATTTCTATAAGTTTAATGGTATTTAACTTCGATCACGAAAAAATCGCTTGAGTAAATAAAATGAATAGTACGTAATCATTTTCAATAAACTTTGACCTACTTTTGCACTTGTATCATCATAATAAAAAAAATGAACTAACGTAGTCATAATGAATTTTAATTGTAAATAGTTTTACCTAGTGTATTGATGATGTGTAAAAGTGATTTTTTAATAAAGTAAAAAACATTTTGAAGGAAATAACTATAGTTCAGTTTGATTATTGTCGATATGCTATTTATTTTAGTATATATCAAAACAAATTGTATCTGTTTTTAAAGTAAATTTCATTAATTTTTTTTAATATTAAATCAGGTAAAAGCATAATAGATTAAATACGGAATGTCGATATTATTTCTAATAAAATTCTGCATTTATATTTCATCAAATTAAAGTTTATTTGATCATACTATTGATACGACTACCATTCACATAATATCTTATCACAATAAAATCTAATATTTTATATGTAATTATGGATTCAATTTTCAAAGAAATTTAATTATAAAAACTAACATTCAGTTGAGTTATTTTGTTTGAGATAATGTGCTTTAATGAATCTACAAAAATTTGTTTTAACCCTTTCGTGTCGGGTGTTTCATATATGGGATGGAGAGATTTTCAATTATCTGCCAGTATTAATATGACTTCAAGTACAATTTGATACAAGTATTTGAGAATTTCCATCGATGATGATTTTACAGTAAATACACATTTCTAAATGTGTGAAACTCTTAATGATTTGTTTCGTCTATCTAAAAATATTAAAAGCAGTAGCCTGCTAAAAAGTTTGAATAACGGGCGAAGGCATTGCTTTTTCTACAGTTACGCAACTTTTGATTTCAAAGCACAAAATAAAAACTAGCTATAAATGCAAAGAGTACAGTATGAACATTTACTTAGTATCATGTTTTGAGTTTTATCACACGTCAAAATATTTTTGATAAAGCTTATCCTGTGAAGGAGTCCGGTGCGAATAGGTGAATTTCGCAGTAAATCACATAAATATAATATACGTATCACACCAAATAACAGTAGAACGAAAACATATAACTAAATGAGTTTCTTATATTTGGATAAAATATATCGAAGAGAAAGAAGAAATTCAATAATTTAATTAATATCAATTACGATATCATCTTTATTTTTATCATTTTTAAAATATATGAGCTGGCATAGAGTTTTGTATACAATAATGAAAAGTAATCAAAGAACAAAGGATAGTCTGGTACATACATAGACTAATATGAGGATAGTAAAGTTTTTTCTTTATTATTTAAAAATATTTGGAAAAGGATTTTTATCTATTTTTTACTTGAGGAAATGAGTAAATGTAATTGATTTATAAGATTTATGGCATTGTACAGTTTAAATACGAAATGCTCTTTTTTTGATCTTTTATTGAAAAATATTTGAATGAATTATGAGTAATTTTTCTGAGTAATGTTTAAAATTCATTTCCTATTTTTTAACGAAAAAATTTTTCAGAAAATATCGTTTATCTTGCCAATCTTTTCTTGAAAAGTCTTTAAAGATTTCTTAATCCAGCGTTGTCTTATGCTTGCGAGGAGTGATACATTCCACAAAGGTATTAAACTTCAATATATGAAAATAGTTATTCTATTTTATAAGAGCATATGATTTAAGTTCGAAAAACTATATCGATAATACTGGAATTATTAAATGATTGTAAAGTTGATAAATAAAATGTTATTTATATTGAACAATGATACGTTATCATTGAATGAATCAAAAATCAACGTAAAACTGTAAGATCATCGAAATGCTATTATTAGAGTTAATAAAATATGTTATATAAATATATGTATGTGCTTAAATGATTGACTATAGAATGTATTGACTGGTATATTTGATATGATGATTTTTCATATAATTTTTATAATAATCAAATGAAGTTGTATGAAAATCTTTAGTCTCAGAAGATCTGGCAAGAAAGTACGTAGTGTTGTAATTCAACCATATATAAAAAAGGAAGGATTTTTCAATCTTCTAAGATCATCTTGATATTTTGATATTATAAAAGCTTTTAACGATATACTAACAACCAATCTATGTTAATAAAATTAATATTGTCATTAGCTTTATTCACATTGTATGGACTTGTCTGCAAATTAAAATAAAACATGGCCTTTTAACAAATAAAATTTATATATTTATATAGTTTTTTTTTAGAACAAATTGAAATAATCAGTGAATCATGATTTTTTTATTCTCTTCGATATAATATCTATCAATGCTGATTCTGATTGTTATACTATATAATATAAAATAGAAAACACATAATATAATTTTACTTTTCTCTCTGATCCATCAGCCTTGATATAGTACCAATGATAAACGACTCAATACAATCGAAAATTAAATGCAGGATGGTGCAACGATCACTTTATCAAGAAAAAGTTGAATATCTTCGTTACGATTCGAGTAAATAGACTTGTTTTTTTTTCGTACCAATAACAGAGACGTGTTTACACTTTAAATCTATAAAGATAGGGTTAGAGAAAGCCTTTATTAAATTCCACTAATGATATCAATAAAAAGATTTTCTTTTTTTCACCACTAAAAAAAAGAACAATATATGAAAAAAAAGAGATAGTTCATCAAGATAAAATGTGATCAATAAAATAAACGTGTGATTAATACGTATTATTTATTCACATATATTTTCTCTTTGCATTTTTTCCATCTGTTTCTCTACTATAATTCACACGATATAGATCTTTTTTTCTATAATCTTGATCGTATTTATCCATAATCTTTGTCTATTCATCATTTTCTATTATAAATTCAATGTGTAATTCTTGTTTTGAGCTTATGTGTTTGTAGATGGTGCGACTCATGATAAAATAACAATGACTTTTTATCTTCAAAGATTAATATATTTTAATGAAATAGAACAAGATAAAAAGAAAAGATATATAAGTGCATGATCATTGGTATATAATCTTGATAAATTGACTCTTCTTCATCATATATCGTTTCTTCTTATCTGTGCAATAATAAAATTTGTTTATTAAAGTCATTGATAGTACTTCAAAAAGATTCTCTCTTTAACCATACCAATATGGATTTAAAATGTGAATATGGCTATATTATTGATAAGAAAAATGAGCCGATTTGTTCGAGCTCTAATAACAATATTTAAATTTTTCTCGATAAAATGATTTTTTGGACCATTCTGTCCAAATATTATCCAATAAAGATTTTTGAAAGATATCTGATATTCTATATTACGAATGGTTGAATTGATTGGAGAATTTTGAACAGATATAATACTAGAAAATAATTATTCTTTACATAAAAACATTGTTGAACAATGGCACATTATGATCAACTTCTTTTAATATAGAATAATTGTTTACATATATGTTTAGAAACACTACTGGTCAGAGTCATCCTATGCTCGAATTTTAGGTTATATAAGATCTGAATACCTGTAAATTTGTCTATACGTAGACCATAGATAATGTAGATCAAGGATACTATTGTCACCAAAACCGTTCATGCTAGAACGAAGTTCAAATAGATAGCATTCACGATCACTCTGAAGTTTATAATTCAACAGTAGGAAGATCTTTTCTGTTGAACAATTCCTTATTTTGTAGCATAGTATTATAGCTGTTTATGTTATAAATATTATCGAGTTTTGTCAAGTTATCAATATACTGCACCATTTTTATTAAAAATATGGATATGCAAAAAGTCATAGATTACCGTTGAAAGATCAATGACTTAATCAGAGTTTTGATGAAGTCGTGTGAAAATTTAAAAAGTTGATTTCTTATGATTGATCAGTGTCCTAAAAGGTTCAACATGAAATATCTTACTGGATAGATATAGTACATCGATAGACATTGTGAACTTGTCTAGAACCTGAAACTTCTAAATCTCTAATAAATGAGTTCATCTTTTGAGTATTGATCTGCGTGATTGATATTTTTGATCATGATCACAATCACGATCATGAATGTTGCATTATATTTAAAGTAGAGATATGTGGAACCGAGTTTATTAGCTCTCGTCTCGCTGTGATTTGTTTCGATTGATTCGGATCAGAGATTCAGCTATGTAATCTAGTTCTGATTTCGGTAGTTTCTTTTCTATTGGATCTAGTTCGGATGATCTTACTTTGTTCAATATCAGTTCGATATTTCTAACCGGGATCGATAGTTAGAAGTGTCAAAAGCAAAAAAATGCGAGATAAAGGTGAAGATAAAAGAGTGAGGATGAAGAAAGTTTTTATTTTCATCCATTTTCATTTAAACATTTCCATCATTCGATGTTTGTATTATTAGTGAAAGCCGCGCATTAACTATTTAACTATGCGACTTTGTCACTTTTTCTCTTTCAAACTTGTTTTCATATAGAGAATGTTCAGTCAACGATGTGCATTATTTATTATTTTTGTTATTAGTAGTATAGGAGCTGTCGGCTAAAAACCGGTTATCTACACTAGAACGTACTGTATTGGAACTGAAATTACTAAGAATTATAACTAAAATATTTCTGAATGAGTTGAATAATTTATGGGAATCTCTAAATACTTAGAATAAGATGATTTCAATTGTTACATAAAACAATAAAATTATATAAAACTATTTTTCTAGTGAAATCTTGATATACGAATATGTTCACATACTTTGGCAGAAAGATAGCAAATAATGGACTTACTGAATTGAGTAGTACTTTTCATCTTATATATGAGCAATTATCGATCTGTTGCTGTCGATTTGTAATCCAAGTTATGGTCTTTTATCGTCCAAAAGTTTAATCTATTTTGGGTGACAGAACAACTAACGTATTAATATGCAAGGTTAGTCTGTTTAAATCTTGGTTTAAAATTTATAAAAATTCCTAATAGCAGATAGAAACAACCGATAATTGTTGTACGACATTAGATGGAGAAAAATGTGTAGTAAAAACTTATTATGATTAAGGGAAGGAAGCGATAGTGAAAATTGTGCCGAATAAATATAAATATTCCGTAAAAAGTAAGTATGAGAAAAGATTTGAACTTTTTTGAAAATTTGTGTTAGTACATATTTTTGTTCAAGATCTAAGCATGTGAATACTTCTCAAGATTTAATTAAACACTTATACCCCACTTGATCCTGTTAGGTTTTATTTATTGTACTTTCTTTTATGGAATTTCGAATGGTTTTAAAATGATCTGATACGTGAAACTTTTTTTTTTACTGTAATCATACAAGTTATCAAAATCTTTAACAAATATAATCCATGAAAATACGCTTGATAGCCACTTTTAATCTTTCAAATTTTTGCCAGCTTTTCATAAAGATTCAGCATGAGCAGTAGTGTGAACGTTCTAAAAGTGTAGGACAGTTACTTTTGAGAATATATTTAACGATTGTGTTTTGTATTATAATTTTTAACTACTTTATACATTATATTAGAAAAAAGAAAATATCCCATAAAATGTAGTACGAAAAGCTTTACAATTTACTAAGAATAGTTTATGTCATAGTGGCACGTTTTATTTTCAAAATGGGCACAACGCTAAGCAATTAATTTTTGGCGTTGCGAATAAAATCATTTATTGATATATGAAAAATTATTCTTCTTATTGTTGTAGTTATATATAGATTGGTCTATATTTAACTGCTGTCTCTTTGCTTTTTGTATGACTAATTAATCAAAGCAATAAAAAAAACTAATTGTGATGTATTAACTAATGATAACATAAAATGTTCTTTATAAATTGTATAGCTTTTCACAATATAGCCCCTGATATTTTCTTTTCAATTAAAGCATAGATGAAATATAACAATTCAAATAAATTCGTCATCTATCAAAAAACCTATCAATTTGGTAGCATTAAATTTTGTCGCTCAGAGTTATGTCGATTTTGAAAAAAAATATAGCTATGAAAAAAAAACTTTCTTTCGTAAATCGTAGAGTTTTTCACGTTACATCTTGTGGTAGATTTCGTTTTTTTT